>KK115354.1:68213-79035 GCA_000611955.2 Stegodyphus mimosarum
TAACTCTTTTTTAATGGTATTTTTAGCTCTATTATTACGCATTGTTTTCTTCTCACGCACGCCACATGAAATTCAAGAATAAAATATATTTTTTTAACTCTGCATAGAAGCATAAGTTTAGCATCGATGCATTGTTATGTGATAGCTTACATTTTTATATTTTTTTCAGTTTTTTCTCAGTTCATCTCATCAATATAAAGTTTTCTTAGTAAGATGACTTGCAAAACTTTATTTTATCTTTCTATTATAAACCTTTTGTTTGTTAATTTTATTTATTAAATCTCATGTTCTTCGCCTTAAGTTCACGTAAAATTCAATTCAGTAGCAAAATTACAAAATATTTAAAAACAGCATACATTTAGAATTTTCGATAGGTAGTCTCGCGATCTGGAGATAAAAATGTGTTATTCTGTACACTGTTGACACTGATCGCTTTCAAATCGGGGATTTTATTAATCAAAAATTCAATAAAGTTTCACAAAATATGAAATATAAAATTCAAAATTCGAGTTTCCAGGTCCACATGTTCGGGTGTAGGATTATGTTATTCAAAACATAATGGCTCTCGATACCGTTGTTTTTTCATAATACAAGGAAAGTACATACATACATACAAGCAGATTCTTCATTATTCAATTTCTTTTAAAATAATGTAAGAGCGATAACATTTGTTGGCAGCATTTTGAAAAGTGATACAGTTGTTTACAGCAAAGCTGTATGTAAGTAAAGCGTCGACACTTCAATGGGAGAAATTGCGCTTCGAAACGACCGCAGCGCTCGTAGCGGTGGCGATGTGGAAACACATTCAGTAAAACTGCGCATGCTCCTTTTCTTCAGTCATTGGTTGTTTTGATTTGGTTGTTTGTTTGATTCTACCCAAATCTTGTTAGCTTCTAACGTGCATTAGTCGTGATATTTATAACTTATTAATTTTGTACTTTTTAATTACAAAAGGCTCTTTTCAGAAGCAATTTTTTTTTAATTTTCTCTAATGGCGTATCGATACTGCGGATTTAAGGACTGCAAGAGTAAGATTTCGTCGAAATCTGATGGAATATATTTCTACACGTTTCCTTGAGACGATGCGTACTTAAGGAAGTAATAAAGAAGAGTTTTAGGATATGTATTGTTGAAATTAAAGGTAAAAAAAATCTGATAATTAAAAGAATTACTCCCCTATATTTTGTAATAACACAGTTACAAGTTTTAAATAAAATTTTAAAAAATATTTTTTTTTATTCCCTTTCAGAAATGTTCAGAGAAAGTTATGTACTATTTAATGTATTTCACTATTAAAATAAAAAGAGCGCTAATTTGAAATGGGCAGAATTGAGCATTAATTACAAATTGACTTAGATTTTTTTCATTTAAAAGATGCCTCAGAAGCTAAATAAATCATGTCATATTGAGAAAGTATTTTAGGTAGAAGCTCTGAGAAATAATGCATAATTTTAATGTTAATAACAATAAACTTTGCTTTAAAATAAACTTTGTAAAATGTATTCTTTTCGTATACTTAGGACTCTGAAATACTGTACAAATAGAAAATATATACATTTATATATATAATTACGACTCAATAGCAAAATATTTACATCCAATCTTGTCAAAACCCATTGCGGCCTCTCCATCTTACTTGCAACCTCCATGACGTCACTGCAGCGGAGAGGAGGAGAGGAAGAGATTTAGTTTACATCGCCACCACTGCAGTGGATTGGCGCTGCAATTTGGCGTCATGTTATAGTATGGAAGTGCCGACGCTTTACTTACATACAGCTTTGGTTTACAGTAGCCAGGGTGAAATTCCGTTTCGAGACTAATAGCCCATCTAGTTAACATCCTTTTGAGTTAATAAGCGAAAACGTATCACTTCTAATACGAGTACATTACACTTACGTTTGCAGTCAAAGTAAGCAAATTTACTCGCATATTTCAATAAATACAGTTTAATGTATTTAAGAGATGATTTTGTAATTTTCTTTTCTCAGGTGTAAACTAATTACTAGCACTATAGGTAACCAGGGAGGTAGAGTCTTCAACCTCATTTTTATGTCAGTATCACATAGCAAGTGACAGAAAGTTTCAACCAGATATTATCGCTATATATTAATTTTAAGTAATAACATAGCGAATATAAAAAATATATGGCAACACAAATAGAAACATGTTGCCACCAAATATTTTTATCTTGCTTCATTTCTAAAGAGTAAAATTCTAAATAATTCTAAAGAAATAATTCATCGAATATTAAATGTATGGTTATGTACTGTATCGAATATTAAATGTAAGTACAGCACTTAACATTCTATCGGGAATTCTAAAGGCATGATGTTTCTAAATACTTTGTGATTTTACTATTGCATACTATTGGATTAAGTTCGAAGATAATGATGTTTAATAAATAAAATTAGAAAGGCAAAAAATTAATAATTAAGTCACAACAAAAGTTGTGTAAGTCATCTTACTAAGAAAACTGAGCAGTTATATACTCCTTTAAAAAATGTTGGGACTTTTTATTGAATTTAATGTGGCCCAATTATCAAGAAAGTGATGTTTAATAATAAAGTTAAAAAGAGAAAAAAATTGCTCAAATCATTTTAGTAAGAGAACTGAACATCGAGATGATAAATTTGGAAAAGTCTGGACCAAAAAAGCTGTGCGACACAAACTGCTTCCTTAAGTGAAATCTCGTATTAAAGAACCCACTTTTGATAGCACTTCGAGGGTCCAGAAAAATATAATAACTGTTTATATTAAATTGCTCTTTTTTTATGAAGTCAGTCCTAAAACTTTGTAGATGTACAGTGCATAGAACATTTACAAAATATTAAAGAAACCTATTAGAAAATATTTTGCATCAAAAGTGTTTCATATAAATGTATATTTATTTGCTTTTACAAAATAGAACTTGAAATTTATACTATGTAAAATAATCTTATGTTTCCTCACTTTAAAAATTTTCTATATAATATTTCATTGTTATCATAAATTTTCTTAGTTACTGCTAATAATTATACTTTCAATTTTTAAACAGGACATTTTATTCATAATACTATTCGGATACCCCGGATTCACCCATACAGACGATGCTGTCAGAAGCATTTTATGTTCTCAAAAAATTGTCAAATCACTGAAATCGATGAATTTGTAAGTGAGCGTGGTGCTTCTTCAAATATTTCCTTACCCTTCAAATTCAGAAACTATAAATTCGAAATTTTGCAGCCTAGTAACTGAATATTTTTAATATCTTTTATTTCCTCATTAAGTTCTGAATAATTTCTGATGTAATTTTCTGACAATCATTGATATCACATTATAATTTTAATAAAGATGACATCGTTTTAAATGACTTTTTATGACGGAAAAAAGATTTTTATAACTTATTTCAAATTAAAGCAAAAAAGAATTTTTCAGTTTATTTTTTGGAAGGGTGTTTTTGTTAATAATACTTTTTATGCCTTATTACAGCATACTGAATTTTAAATTATGATCAATTGATTTTAAAATAGCTCTAAGATACATATATTTGTTTTATGGTTTTCGCATAGATTTATGTATTTTTAAAGTTTGGAATTTTCAACACACACAAACAAAGACTTTAGTTCAACTTACGAAGTGCTACACTACCAGTGCGGGTCTTGACAAGTCAACAAAGTGTTATTTTAAAACCCCTTACATTCTCTAAGAGGGAAAATTTTAAAGCAATGCTAATTAACTTCTTTAGAAAAATGCTTTGTTTATTTAATTTGTCTCTACATCTGGTTTTAACAGTATGTAAATATAAATATAAATAAGCTTTCAAGAAATGAGAAAAATGTTACTTACTTGAACAAGATAGTAAGTAACATAGTGACATTTTAAGACCAGTTTTATTGTTTAAAGAGGGAACGCTGTGAATAGATTATTATAAACGTAATATCAGAAAGCTATTATTTTCGGTGTTCACGATGCTTTAATTTCTTAATATTATTACTGCACAACAAAAATAACATCACGCCTTATGGTCGAGGTTTTTATGAGCGATATTTTTTTCCTTTATTTATTGGCTCCAAACGTTATCTTAAATATATTTATGATTCGATTTAGGGTGTTTTCAACTTAAAATATTATATAGCTATCATTCAGAAATTTTTAATTTTTAGGAAGGTTTCAGTCGGAATTTCTGCTGGTTTGGTATTCTGTGGAGTTCTAGGCCCACCTCTGAGACAAGAATGTTGCGGTAATTATAAAATTAACTTAAAATGCTTCTGTTTTCACAAAACTTTCTTCTTAAAAAAGGAAATATTACCATTTTGAAATGAATTTCTATAGGTTTCCATGTTTAAACTCATAGTTTAAACTATAATCTACTCGTAGATAATCTAAACTAATTCTCTTCGTCTGACTTACTAGAAAATTCAAATCAGAGTCCAGTAGATTATTCTGATTCCAGGGATATTCAGGGGAAGTTACTTCAAGGCTTACTTCCGGCTCTTTTATAATTTGACGTCTACTTAAATGGTATCTTTAATGACGATGACATTTTCCTTCCCGATTATGTTCCCCTAGTCCCCCCTTCCCCTAGTCCGTTCTAAAATACTACAAGATCTTAACATGGTAATCTAAGAGTCTCAAATCTCACTTCATTCGGTCATTAAAGATTTCGAATATGGAAGATGAATAAAAACGTACCATTAAGTTTCAAAATTGTCTACAAGATATTCCATAATTAATTGATTTGGAAGATAAACGCGTAAAAATGATTCGTGATTAAATAGAGAACGCAGAGCTCGTATTTACTTTGATAATACCGTCTTCAATGGCTCTGCACTACTTAAAGTTACTGCTGTGAAATATACACAGAAATTCAACAGTCGAAACCTTCTTATACAGAGAGCATCAGCCAACAATGGATATCTGCAAAATCACTGGAAGAAGATAAAACTTTTGCATGGAGATTATAAAGGTATTTACATCAGAACTGTCAATACAAAAAACTAATTCTATTTTACGCATCTCAATTGCGACTGGCCGCAGTCTGTGCCAATAAACTTCATGTCTGAGCATTTAAAATAAAATTAAATACTTCTTTTTTTATCAGGAATGCAAAAATGCATATTAATTTTGGCGATGGTATTCTGAAAATGATTTATAACGTATACGCGTGTTACAAGGTTCACAGCTCCAATTTCATCAACGGAAACATGGCCGCAAGAGGTAGCGAACATGCACGTCTGCACTTTTATTAAATGACTTCAGAGAATCAAAGAATGAGGAAAGAGATGCAGGAAAATATCTGAGTTGTGATACTTACTTTAAAAGAAGATCTATGTTCTACATATAAATTGTTTTGTTATGCGAATATATGCTATGTAAGTACTAGCATACAAACAGATTACAAATTATCCAATAATCTGAGTAATATTAATATATTTTTAACTGAGAGCTTTCTGAATATTTTATTTAAAAATTTTGATAATATAATTTATATAACACTTTATAATCTGTCTGGCAAACTTTTAAAGGACAGTAATCATTCTCTATGTTGCAATTAAATACCCACATTCTTTGAATGGGAAATGCATATCACCTCAATTAAACCGTTCTATGGACATTCTTTCTTGTGCTGCTTAAGATGCCTAATTCTGCTCTTCTTATCTCAGTGGTAACGCTGGTAAAAAACTACTGAACAATAGATTAATTTTATTTTTTAATGTCTAAAATACAAGCGAAGGAGCTTTTCTTAAATTTTCAATAGATATCATTTTTCCAAGACTTCAGATAGTTTTTAATACGTAAGTTATCGGCTTAACTGAATTACACTCGTTATAATAATAAATATTGTATCTTATAAAAAATGTCATTTCATGGTTCAATACAATTTAAGCTTCTAAAAGCATTTTTTGCTCTATCATTTTGTCAAACATTTGAAAGTGCAATTCTTTATGAGTAACAATTTGCGGTATCAAAATACATTCGACTTGACAATATAAAAGTAACGCATTCATCTGAGACATTTTTGTGTCCACAAAGCTCTTCAAATTATTCCTACTTAATGCAGCCATAAAATCGCGGTAATTTTGTCGCTTCTGGAGTACCTACGCCCTTCTCCTTTCTCGCTGTCCGTTACAATCATTGACCTGTTCTACTTGACATTGACTTCGAGAAAGATGTAAAACTTTCAGATGATCAAATCAAGATAACAGAAAACATAGGAAAGAAATTCATGATATTTCGATAAAGCAGAAAATCTCGAATTGGAGGCAGTGTTTGAATTCAGTTCAAATTCTGCAATTATTAACTTAAATTTTGTGATTAATTTAATTCAAATCTTAATATGTATATATTTTAGTTGCTTAATATTACATAGTTGTTAGTTTATATTGCTAAAGTTAGTAAAAATGTACCACTAATGTATATTATATATTATCAATGAAGTGTATTCTTATTTTTCTTAATTGTAGTGCTAGGTATGTCTGTGCACATTGCCTTAAAACTGGTCGAGCAGTTCGACGATTGGGAGCTGGTATGCTGTATTAATACTTTTTTTCGAACTCGGAGACTGGTGGGAGAGATCTTCACTCCTCTTAGAAAGAGAATGAAAGGAGTAAGAAGTACCAGCGTCTTTTTCCATGTGCACTCTGAAATCCAAATGTTCGTTGAGAACTTTTTAAAATTATTTTAGACATTAAAATTTATCTATGACGCATAACTGATTTATATTATGAATATCTGGATTCTGATAACATAAATGATTTGTGCTTTGGTAATTACAAAGTTACTCATAATTTATTCAGAGTATATGTAAGTATTACTTAATATCACATCAGAGGCACTAAGAAGGTCAATGACTTAAATGTGATCCAAAGCCTTCTCTTCTATACTCCCAAAGACATTAACGTTGAATAGAATGATATAAAATCAGATAATTAAGTTGGCAAACCAGTAAACATTTTAATAAACGCCTAATTAGTATACATTTATACTAAAACAAAGTAGCAATACAAATATTGTAGTTAAAAAAATTAATCCTTTTACTTTATAGGGCTGCTATTGTCACTGAAAGCCAGAAAAATTGTACCGCAGTGCCTGTAGACAGGTAGTGAGGTATCGCTACGTCTTAAAGACTTACAAAGTACAGAAGAAGGTTTAAAATAACCTTTACGTTTTAGTCAAATTGAATATAAAGGCAAAACTCATGCTATAGATAAAATCCCCACACATGGCTATTTAAATTATGCAATAATTATGCAATTAAATTCAAACGCTAATAACTTAATCTAAGACTACACATGCAATAGAATAAAAGATAAGCCTGATCAATGTATTTTACCGGTGCGCAATTTAAAGCATCGGCTAGCGAAAATGCTGAAACCAGAAATATCAATTTATCCAAAGCTGGCGATGAGCTAAGAGCGAGACGCGATTGCCAGAAATTTTCTCAATTAAAGATTCAACCCTTAACTTAAATACACTCAAAGTTAATTTGCATTCTGGTGAATGCAAAAAGTAGAAATTGTAATAACGATTAAAATCATAATAAATGGTTAACTAACATAAGATACCTTACAACTCATGCATCCAGGCTGATTCAATTAAACATTAAGGAAAGTTTGGTTGGGTAAGTTGCACAAAGAAAAATCGGAATCGGATATCAGTGAAGGGTCAGAAAGTCTTCTTTATGCGTTAATATACAGAGAAGACGAAGAATGAAATAGCAACACGTAATGAACAAAATCTTTTTTATTGCTCGCAAGAGATTTTTGAGATGTACTGAGATTAAAGAAGGCTTCAGTATTCCAACTTTGAAACTTGACATCATTGTAGCATGGATTTGGGAAAATTCCTGGCGTTTCTAGATTTTCCAAAGCATGTATAGAGATATTTGTTACAAGGGCCTCGGCTCTTTAAGCGTAGTTGTCGTACGTCAGTCCTTTGATATAATCCTAGAAGAAGTAATCAATGTTATGTTATGTCCGATAATCTTGCAAACCACTGAATGCCACGCCCGATTTGCTGACACAAAATTCCAGGTTTGAGTCATGATGAAAGATCGTAAATAATATTTTTAACCCTGAATTGCTACAGGCTTCCGTTTGTCTTTGTGAAGCCTACATATTACAGATGTTTGTGCTCATTTAATTGAATCACCAAATACTTGGTACACTATTCTATTCTGTGGAATAAAAGTCAAAATAGCATACATGGCAACGTAAGCATGATGTATTCCGAAATGAAATGTTCAATGAAGGAATGATACCAGTAAACATTACTTCAAATTCAGATGAGGTCTTGTCACGGCCATGACGAACAATGGAAAACATTTCGCGAGGAGAAGATTCTTTGCGAATTTATCAGAAAGATGTTAAAAGATACAGCCCAGTTTATCCAGAGTTACTAACTTTAAAATCTGTATATTTCTAGAAAAAGAATAAAAAATCAAAAAGAAAGTTTCAATAATGACTATACTTTTTCTATTGGTCTATAATGTTATCTAGACTCCCGAGCCATTATGAAGATCTCTTCATTTTTAGATGTAGTTCTTTTCATGAAGAATCTCTTCGGTTTCCAGATGTAGTTCTTGTAAGAGAGATAATAGAATAGAATAGAATGTTATGATTAGGATGTTATTATTATGCGTGCGTACGTGCTTGCGTGAGTATGAGTGAGTGAGTGAGAGAGAGAGATCGGGATGGTCCGGAGGTATCTTGGCAGGTAATCCGCATTTACATGCTGCTTTAATTTTGGATTGATTTCTTATTAAAATAAATGTAACTATTTTATCAAAGTGGAGTATAGTATTCTAGTATCACGAAATTTAACAAAATTAAACGATGTATAACCCCGCCTAGTAAAGCAGCTAATATTGAAACATGCTTGGATAGAAGGGGATCACAAATAAAATTTGGACCATGTAAGGAAATGCGAGTGAGGGCATACTTTGTTCTTTACACTTTTGTTTTATATATTTACGTAACGATGTCATGGTAAAGTAGAATGGGTTAGCTACCGTTATGACCTGTTCCACAAACAAAATCAAAAATGGGTTTAAACCAGGGGTGGGCAAATACTTTTAAGCGCGGGCCAAAAGGAAATTTTCAAAATGTCTCCCGGGCCGGAGGACTATACCGCGTACGCTGTGCAGACGCGAATGTTTTGGGTGGAGTTTTTTCCCTGCCCAAGAAATGTTTTTGACAAAAGCACTATAAGTGTCATTTTAAAGCATTTGGACAGAGAAATTTGACAGTTAATAAAAGATAATAATAATAATAAATTTTCTTACTTAGGTGTATATGCGAACAATTTGTGCCCAGTAAAATATGTCACGTAATTTTTAAAGAAATATGATCCATTATATTAAATTAACTGTCATTAAATAAATCAGTTAATGAAAGATTTTATTTTGATGTTTATTTATTTATATCTTAACGATACAAATTATTTTATTTTGAGCATAGTTATTACATTTTTATATTTATATTATTGTAAATATAATAGTAAATAGAATTATGAAAAGAAAAGACAAACATCAAACGTTAAAATAGAATAGTTTTAGTTAATGCGAAACGTGAAATCTGGAATGTTCATTTGATATTATTTCTTCAAAATTTGGATCCAAATCACTTGTAGCAATCCTTAATACCGAGTGTAGATTTTCGCCAGTAATTTGTGATCGATATTTATTTTTCGTGTAAATCATTAACGAAAACGTTCTTTCACAAATATATGTTAAACCAAATAAAACTAGGTATTTTTGAGCATAGTTCAAAAAATGTTTGAAATGTTCTGTATTCAAGGCACAGTAGAAAACACTCAACTCGTTTGAGTGAAAATTTTCTTTTAGTAAATTATTTGACTGTAAGTCAATTAGTTCTAGTTGAATTTCAACAGGAGCTTCTTGCACGTCAAAACTGAAAGGTTGACTAATTAATGATAAAGATTTTTCAATAGCTTTGAAATCTTGAAATCTGCTTTGGAATTCAGAATGCAGGTCTTGTGTTATTGCACTATATTTAAGAAAATCGGTATTTTTCAATGATTCTCGTCGTGATTGTAATGAAGGGAAATGATTTAGTAATTTTTTATTAAAGGTTTTAGCAAATAAATTCAGTTTTATCATAAATTCTTTGACGTTTGAGTGCATATTGAAAGCGAATTGGTTTTCCCCTTGTAGATTTATATTTATATCATTCAAATATTTTACAATATCTACTGCAAACGAGAAATCGTTTAGCCATGCCTCATTTTGCAGTTCAGGAAAATCATGTAGTTTTTTTATCAACAAGAACGATACTATTTCATCAAGTAAATATTCAAACCTGTCCAAAACTTTACCGATGCTTAGCCATCGCACTTCAGTGTAATAAGGAATTTTTTAAAAGTCACTTCCAATTTCTTTCAAAAATTCAACAAACTGTCGATGATTTAAGGCACAAATTCTGCTTCAGTAAAAGGTTTACAGAACTTAGCAATTTTGTGTGCAGCAGCATAACTTGCTTTTGTGGTAGATTTCTCGATATTACTTTGTTTGGTACAAATATTTTGTTGCTTATTCAAGTTTTTTGTCATGTTTTCTGCTGCACTTGGAAGTTCTTTTAAAGAAAGTGATGCATATTTTGGATGTTTTGATTTAAAATGCCTGCTTAAATTGTATTCCTAGAAAACAACAATTGTTTCCTGGCAAACTAAACAAATTGCTTTCTTATCAATATTTGAAAAAAGGTATTTTGCCGTCCATGCTTCATTGAAATTTCTGTACTCCAAATCAACTTTTCTTTTTTTAGATTGACTCATTTTACAAAGGCCTACAAATAAATAATTTAATTATTATAATAAAATAATA
>KK115354.1:79087-102693 GCA_000611955.2 Stegodyphus mimosarum
TATTATTAAGAAATAAGACATATATATAAGAGATTAAATAAGATATATTTTAAGAGGATGTTACGGCATATAAGAGATTAAAAAAATTGCATGCAGGATTTTTCAACGGGCCGGATAAAGTAAGCAAAAGGGCCCGCGGGCCGTCTTTTGCCCACCTCTGGTTTGAACTGTGAAGAATATTTCTGAAGCAATTAATCAATGAAAGATACCTTCTTTTCTTACCCTTTCATCTTAGATTCAACTCCGCTGTAAAGTGCATTGGGAGGACTGCAGAGAGAAAGATGATCATTGATTCGCTAAAAGAGTTAAAAAAGGGAATAGATGAATTGGAAATACTTCTCCCTTTGATAAACATCAGAGGGAAGATGGGACTAGGAAAAACAACTCTTTTGAAATGGGCTCTTCAAGAGGCATCCAAAGTTGGATTTAAGTGAGTGTTTTTAAAGTATATATTTATAGTGAAAACGCTGTTTGTCATTTTCTTACATCTAAATTATCTGGTATTTAAATCATATAAACCTAATATTCGCTGGTTTTTATTAAGCGAGTTCATTTGCATTTGTACTCGTTTCAGTTGAATTTCTATAGGATACATAATGAAAACAATACTTTAAAATTGTGAATCTGTAATACCTAAAAACTCCAAAGAATGACATTCTTGAATCAATCCTTGTAATTAACACATCAGAACTAAGAAATACTTTGGACTGTTATGCAGCGTCTGATACTGTGCACCAACAGAGTAATTTTTCTGTAATTCTAGCTTTCATTGTTAGAAAGAACGGTCGTCAATGCAGAGATGGCCGCCTCGTTATCGATATGCACTGCGTTACAACCAACTGAATTTATACCATCTGATATTCATTGAAAGATGAAACTATAATACGGTGAATCGGGTGTGTTCCTGAAACAAGTATACAAGGGTGTAGGAAGTTCAAAAGCGGTTAAAAGTATCGTCATTTATATGGAGAAGCTGATCCCACCAGCATGAAAATACACGCTCACTCTCATCTGGGCTTCAAACGAGGTAATTTGGGAAGATTACATAGAAAGGACAATAACAGTAATTAATACTTCTAATGCAGATCTGCTCAAAAATCATCATGGCCTTCTAATCAAGAATAAACGACAGACTTCTAACTTCAAGTGTACTATTTCTGTGTAACAATACCCGTTTAAAGTTTAAGTCAATTCAGGATATGAAATTCGATTGTCTCATATATCCACTATTTTCACCACACAGTGAAATCCATGCGATATGGCTGTTGGAAATGGCAATGGAAAGCAAGTATTTTCGAAGCGATGAAGAAGTGAAAATCGCGTGCAATAAGTGGGTATTAGTCGTAGCGAAAAAAATTCTTCTCACGACGTATTCGTGCACTTACTTACCAAGTGCTGGGAAAAATGCATTGCACGTGATAGGGAATATGTCGAAAAACTATTATACATATAATTTTCCTATATTTCCTTATTGGTCTTACAATAAATACCTGAGGTTTTCATTTAAATCATCCTTCTAAATTATGGAAAACGTAGCCACTCATACGTGCGATTTCACCTCTTCATCGCTTCGAAAGTACTTGCCTCCCATTGCCGTTTCTAGCCGCCATTGCATTTTGATTATACTCATCTGGAATTCACTGGTTCCATAGTTTGGTGAATAAGCTGGATACCTGACACACTGGGATCAAAGAACTTGTATTACTCATGTAGCGACAAATTACTGCTGGACCTTTCAGCGAGGTAAGACGTGTTGTAAAAAGTATCATAAAATTTCTTATGAATTAAATAAAAATTAATTTTATAAGAACTTTAAATAGTGTTAAATTTATTAGAATTTTAATAAATTTTTACATTCAGCCATACATGTTTGTTTATTTTATGTTATTTAATAAAAGTTATATAACTAAATCGTCAAATTTTAAATGCTTTTGAGTTTCAGAAAAGTGTTTCAAAATTTACATTTGTTTAAATTTTATTAATTTGTTTAATGCTAAGATTATATTAAACTTTAATAATTATTAATGTAAGAAATACTTGAAAATTTTAGAAGCTTCTTGGAAATCACAGTTGATGAGGATAATTAGTACGAGCAATGATTTTAGCCTCCGAAAATTTAAAGCTGTTATTTCTATCGTGACAATGAAGTTCCAATACGTAAATTCTCATACTTAGAAAAGTGTTCTTAGTCGTAGAAACAATTTAATATTTCTAATCATTTTAATATTTTTATTATTGCTAATGTATTAATTCAAAATGCTCTCACATGTATACTTCTAGATGATGTAAATTAATTTTATAATTAACTTTTTCATCCAGGTTTATAGTACCAGTAACTAATCATGTTTTTGAAGAAACATACGACAATGCGTGGAGTATCGTTAAGTCCGTTCTTCAACAATGCTTAATGGACACTGAAGAAAAGATTTTATCATCGATTGGCAAAGATGCTGAAACGCTCCCACTGTATTTACTCAATAAACATTTGAATACTTCGGTAAGATGTTCCATTCTACCAATTTATGACATATGTATTATGTTGGCAATTTCTAAACAAGGGAAACTTATATCGTTAAGTAACATTAAATATATTTAAATTGTGTATTTAGAGAGATTTAATCTGCACTATTTTTAATCACATCTCCAAAACGGGTGAGGCATTTTTTCATTCCTGATATTAGTTTGACTTTATGCTTTGCCCTGAACTCAACAGGCACTCCATTCAAAGGAACTGTTAAAATCTTTCTGCCCTCCTCATTCCACTCAAAAAGCGTGTACAAGTCAGAGTCGCCATCTTTGACTGCGACATATCTCAGAAAGTCATTATCATCTAGAGATTCAAAGTGAACAATTGTAGCAATCATGTATTGTTTTGTGCTTTGATTTGTAGATAATTTTGTAGCGACATTAGGTTATTTCGAAGCAGGGGACATTAAAAATGAGCAATGCCCTTGCCTGGACTTGAACTTCAGACCTCTCAAATACGCGCTAAGCGTGCTGACCATTACACCACGAAGGCATACTAAGAAGGCGAGAGAAATACCTTATATACTCCCCCTTTTAAAGGGTAACTGGAGTTTAAGGGACCCAGTCGCCAAATCCTGGCGGTGAAAATCATCACATAATCACATAACACTTTTTTAGTTCGGGAGCCACTGTAGATTTATTAGGTTATTTTGAAGCAGGAGACATGAAAAATGAGCAATGCTCTCGCCGAAACTCGAACCTTGGACCTCTTGAATACGCGCCGAGTGTGCTGGCCATTACACTACGAAGGTATGCTAAGAAGGCGGGAGAAATACCTTATAAATTCAAGATGGAAATTAGCTAAATTTTCAAGAAATCATCTTGATTTTACAAAATTTGCCTTATTTATGATATACTCCATAGAACTCAATTCTTTAGCGACAGAATTAATCAGCATCGTCAATAAATAAAGAAATTAAACATATAAAACAAGCGGAACGAAGGAAACCTCGGATAACGGAAAGCTAATATGAGTCATGTAACTTTGAGGCAATATTTTCTGATGATCTAAATGCCAGTAGACGACGTTGCGGCTCTTTGTATTTTAAATGAGCCAGATACTTCAAGACAGGTCATCTATATTAGTATTTATTTCTGTCTGTATTCCTACAATTAAGAATTGAAAATCTCGTAGAATTTCGGGTTTCTTAAGAAACATAAAAATCTCAGCTACTTTGTTATTATTTTCTATGAGTCGCAGCATTATGCGGATTGCATAAATTATGTCTTTGATTTTTAATGATTGCTTACTGAATCACGTCACATATAAAAGCATCGTTTTTATGCAAGAATTAATTAATTTTTTTTTTCAGTTTCCTCTTCCTATAACTTCATTTGGGGAGGATGATACCAGAAGAATGATGGTTTCTCTAATTCGCAAAGTAAACTTGTTTAGTATTATGTAACTATTCCGTTTAAAATATTTTATTCCTAATATTTAAGTCGCATGAAAATTCAAATAGATTTTAATAATTAACATAATTCTGTCTTTGTCTCTTTGATGTGGAATAATTATAATATAAAAAGTTTCATTTTCATTCAATAATTCTAATAAATAATAATAATTTTATAAATGCATTTTGAGAGAAAGTAGCCAAAGTTTTCCTTCATCAATATTAACGCTGTGGTTCTGTATTCGTAAATATAGTCTAATGGAGTATTTAAGTATTGCAGTGAAATATTCAAGTACTGTAAGCTAATATGTGTTGTCAACTATCAAATGGCATCAATTTTATTCATTGCATTTGACATCTCCTGAGTTTTATTTGGTAGTTATTAAATCTCAGACTTATTTAATTTCCTTGCATAGAAGTGAATGAATTTAAGTTGCAGTTTTACGCCTACATTCCAAAACCTAAAAATTTCAGTGACACGAATGAAAATCGTATACAGTAATATGTTGAATTTTTCTCCCCGGACTGGCAACAGGCGACACAATGAGATGCAACGCATGCTGGACATTCAGAGCAAACAACTTGAATCTCAATATCTTTTCGAAGAACGTTACGAAATTCAAAAACTGTACGTAAATACCATAGTATCTTATCCCAGCATTTTTTTATATTTCACCAGAAAAGAATGAAATTTAAAATCAATGTAGCATCCTTCAAACAGCGATTAAATTGAAAGTTTTCAACATTATTTAATTTTCAGTGAAACACTGAACAAATCAGACGTCTTGAAACATGTTTTGTTTCGAATACCTTTGCTAAACTATACATTATATGATGTTGTGAAGGAATAAGAAGCGTTAGGCCGAATTAAGATATTTGGAAGGTTACCCATCCATTTGCGAATATTTTCGATTAGTATATTTTCGAATTGCAATAGTTTAATTAGAAGTAATTTCAACATAAATAAAGGAACATTTTGTTCTCAAATTTTGCTCGTTTCTTTTCTTTTATACAATAACAGATGCGGCACCCTGTCATAATAGTAGTAGCGAAAACGGCTGTCATAGCATTTGATTCCATTTTGAATCCCGAAGAAGGCACGGATGTATGTAATTGTCTATCCTGTTTCTTTAGCTGGTGTAAAATCGGCCGCTTCTATGGAGCATACTAAAATTCTCGGTGATGAAAGATAATAGAAATAACCCATGAATTCCGGTGAGTACTTGAACTAGCAAGTGTTCGGCCAATTGAATTTTAAGAAATAGATATTATATTTCGCGCGAAAACGTATTCTGTGTAATTCGGATTGTGCTATAATTTATTAGCAAGTTGTTTATGATAGTAGCGATTGCAGTTTCAGACCAAAAGTTAAATACCGGTATTTGGTATTTTTTAGATCTTAATACCGGGATACGGGTTCAGACGTTCCTACCGGTAGTAGGAATTTCAGAAAAGAAACGAATACGCAGGTGTTTCTTTGTTTTATTTCCCAGTTTTGTTAGAGAGAGTAAATATCACAAAAAACCATTTGTAACTTATAAATTATAACAGTATATAAAGAATCACAAAAAAGTAAAGAAACAAGGAACATCTTACGTATTTAAATCACAAAAAAGTGTAAATATCACTATTCAATCTGTGGTACTATTACGAACTTTTTAAATGTGATCTTAAAAAACATAATGCATCAATTGTACTGTCATTAAGCCTGAAACGTAATTTTGTGCAAAAATTACCAGCTGCCGAAAGCGCTCTTTCAGCAGCTACGCTAGTTGGTGGTACTGTTAGCAATGCGCGAGTACTTTTTCCAAGTGTTTACCTCTGAATCCCTCATCTTCAAATAAATCGATTTCTTGTCGAATGGTTTAGGATATAACTGATTTCTGTATTGTACTTTGGTTTGTTGAAATTTTTTTAATTATCGCTAATTCTAATTTTTGTTCGAGACACAATTCCTTTGCAGTATCGATATCCACATGAGTGTCATCGTCATCTTCGATAACTGTACCGAATTCTTCTGAATGTGGATAGGTTTGTGGGTAAAAAATTACAAAAAAATTTACTATAAACTTCATCAGATTTGATTTGGTTACTCTCTTTTCTTCTTTTTTTCATTTTCATTTTTAAAATCATGATAATTATATAAATACAGTAAGACATTTTTTATTTCGGTATGCCTTTCTTCTGTGCGATTTTTCAATGTAATATATAATTCTTCAGATAGTGATGTATGCTGTTCTTTCAGTGACTGCAACATGAAATATATTGTTGCAATAACTGTTAATAAATTAGAATCTCTACGAAATAATGCCTCCACAGCCAGTTTTATTGGAAGTAGAGCTGATATAGTTCTGGATATTAAGTCGAATTCACTACCGGAAAACTTAATTTGCAGGTTTAAGTAGGTTATTGCTTTGTGGATTGGATTTTTCCGTTTCAAATATCGTTCCATCATTAGAAGTAAACTATTCCAGCCCGTTTTAGAATCTAATATTAACATATATTCTGTTTTATTTTCAGTCAGTATATATTTTTTGTAATAAGGTATTTTTGTTCTAAAACGTTTAAATATCTTAACAATTTTTCGAACTTTATTAATTATAGGATGCAATTCTTGATGAGTTAATATTTCATCCTCATTAGCAATATCTTCTTCAACAATTTGCATTGTCATTATCTTCATTGTCAGTATGACTCTCATTTTCTTTCTCTTCAAAGTCGGAATCAGAAGTTTGTATATCCACAGTATTTGGGATCTTCTGTTCTTTATTTTTTGGGTATAATACATCTATTACTGCTAATTGAATTTCATGAGCATAACACAATTGCTGATTTCCACCAATCAACTTTCCAACTTTTTTCATAACCTTTGCTCCATCAGTCGTTATGGAAACAATAGCTTCTTTCAAGGATAATCCATGTTTCCCTAACTTAGATTTAAGCACTTCCACACATTTTTCGGATGGCATACTTCCCGAGACATGTGTAAGTTTTATATTCCAAAATTTTTTTCTGAATGAATACTTATATTCAAATAGCGTCTATTTCTTACACTTGTCCATTCATTAAATGTAAGACTAAATTTTTCACCATTTACATTTAATTGTATTAACTCGCGTTTCAAAGAATTGTGAACACCGTTATTGTAGTTTATAACAGTTCTTATAGTGTTAATCGATGTTGGTAGATTTTTGAAATCTCTCGCGAAGTGATTTTCTTAATTCAGTAGAAGTGCAAAACACTTGAAATGGCAAACCATCTAATGCTGTCATTTTACTTATAATTTCATCCAAATTATCTTTTTTTCTAAATAATCTAAAGTCTCTGATGGCTTGAGCTTAGAAACTGTGCTTAAATTTGTATCTTCTTTGCAATTAGATTCTTTCCTCTTTAACAAATTTGTATCATGTTTCGTTTTTAAACGTGTATGGAGTCCGCTTGTACGTCTTCCATTCACTTTAATAACTCTTAAACCATTTACATTTTGCCACCATATTCTTTTCATCATATAAATAATGAAACCAAACCGAAGTATTATCAACAGATTTTTTTATGTTCTTTAAAGTTATTCTTACTCATTATTAAAGTATGATATGCAAGTACAATGTGAATAACAAACTCACCAATTTAAAAAAATTCGAAATTTTTCGAAATATAACGCACGTTTTTCACAACTACAACATTGTTTTCACAGATACGAATATCAGACGACGAATCCTGCGCATGTGTAGTATCGCTCTAAGCTGTAATAGGGCATACTTTAGTTTTGGCCCGCCTCCTTGGATAATTCACATATTTTATCACTTCTCTAGTCTGTACGTTGCAACTTTCTATTCACAGTCCAATTAATTTCGCCCGTTAGGGAAACATGAAAACAAAAACGTATACTATTTTGCTATGTTGGCGACCCCTGAACATATAATGGAGACAACTTAAAAAATTTCTAGTAAATACCGAAAAAACGGTATTTAAACTTGTGAATACCTTTATTACAAAATTGTACAACTGGCTCAAAATACCGATATTCGGTATCTTGGTATACCGGTATTGCAATTTCTATATGATAGTATAGAAGAGCAATAGCCCAAGTGCGGTTCATGTAAGGTGAGTGGTGCGGTTCTTATGCAAGTAGCATATATGTATGAAATATGATAAACTAAAGCAACTCAATGTTCGAAAGGAAGTTATTAATTAATTTCTTTTTACGAAGTTATTAGTAAATTTAAACTGATCGATGTCCAAATGTAATTATTAAATTTCATTTCTCATTGCTTAAGAAACATAAAAATGTCACTCAAAAGCATGATAAAATAAAAATATTGCACTAATTTGATCAAATAATTTTGTAAAGAAAATCTTTAAAAGTTAGATTCATGCTTTACTAATGGATGATGGATGCTTTACACAAAGCGTCTATTGAATTTCTGGATCATTAGTAGCGGTAGAAACTAAATTGGGATGGTGTGAAAATGGAACAGAAAACTCATGTGATGCATCAGAAACGATTAATAAGATACAGAACTTTATAAAAATTAAAAATAATTTGTAAGTTCATTCGATTTCTAAATTGATAAGAAATGTATGGCAGTTGGAAGCTTCGTAAAATTCTAATAAATTTAATGGCAGTCACAGCTTAGAAGACGATATTGCCTTAGAAAATTTCGAGAATCCATAAAATTTGAGGACAATAGATTTACTGCTTGCTTGCTGTGGAACGAACATTCAGGAGAATTACGAAAAAATTTCGAGGTAGGAGAAAAAAGATTTGAGTGGCTGTGGAGCAGATTTAAAGAGTATTCCACGTTTCGTGGGCATTACAAAGCAGTGACAGATTAATATTTATAAGAAGATATCGCGGAAGAGTCGAAGTACTTTTTCGTATCAAGGTATAGCTAGAGAAAACAAAGACATCACAAAATTTCGAGTTATCTTCGACGCATAATCACGTGCTGAAGGCAAACTGTCATTGAATGATTGTTTAGAATCAGACGTTTCTTTCCATTTGAAATCTGCTTCACTACTTTTGAAATGGTATAAAAATGGACTTAACGGTTTTTGGAAAATAAAGTTGCGGCTATCGAACCTTCCTGTATTCCCCCACGCGGCATTTACTGATCAAGTGTGGCCACCCCTAGTATTTAATTTACAAGATTTTCAACTAAAGAAATTGTTAATGTTATAAACATATATAGCATTAATAATCTCTTCGTGAATACCAAAATTAAATGCTGGAAACAAAACTTACAGCTTCATGTTACAATCAGATAATAACTAAACGCCAAAATTAAATATGAGTTCAAGTACAGTTTCTGCGAAATAAAATCGAAAGTAGAGAAAAGCACTTAATATTTGAAATATTTCAGATTCCTAGATTCAAGTACAGTTTTACTTGCTTATTGATGAGCATGACATGAAAATGTAATAATTTGAGCTTTGTGTTTTCTTATGTGAGTAGCGAAATTTCATGCATTTATATTGGCTGCCAATAGCATAATAAGTTGTATTCTTGATACTGCATTTCGGGAAAGTAAACGTCAGAGTGAATATTGTTGCGATTCAAAAATTTACGGGTTTGCTTTTTACATTTAACTCTCTGCCTGACCTTCCTGACTGGTGCCGGACAAACTTAAATACAATATTAAAATCCTCGTAAAAATATACTGAATTCATTAAATCGAATCATAGAGACTGGTGATTGAAAACAAAATAATTAATACCTTAAGCTAGATTAAATTGCCTTTAATCCTCAACACAGTAAATTAAGGTTTATCATATCAACTCTCAATTCTTAAGAATAAAGAAGTGAAAATATCCTTCCTGGTATTTTGTTAAAATAAAATGATTATTAATCAGCTAAAATTGCTTTACCATAACAAATGCATCAAAATGCTATCTCTTACTAAAACTAACTAAATCATCTCTGCTTCCTGTAAACACATAAATTTCAATACAGTTTTAGAGATAGTCACAAACACTTTTCAAACTTTCAAGTATAACTCACAGCAGTTCTAAACACTAGGGAAAAATAAATCTCACACTAAGAATTCAGTACACCAGTTTCAGTTAAAACTAATAAATCTGATCCTATAGTTACAAACATCGTTAAATTCTCTTACGCTCGCAATAAACTACCCAGGTTCGAATGGAAGTTTAACCATGTTTTCCGAAAGGATCACGTGGGTGACCTACAGTGGACCACGAGATAAAAACACAAAAAAAAATACAATAGTAAATCAATAACATACATTTATTTAATATTCCAAAAATTTTAATTACGGGTAGCTGATCAGACTACCTCTACAAAAACATTTTCCAAAAAATTACTCGTAAAATTCTTATATGACAATCTGCAGAACTATCAGTATTGTACCCAAGATTACTAATCATGCACTTTACAATAATTGCGTAATTACCACTGAGCAATAATCAAGTAGTTGCAAACAATTTTTCAATCTTTAAATAATTACAAATCCTACCAAAATCTTAATAAACTCTTTACAATTGCGATTATTTTAAATATTTTGTCAGGACTGAGTGTTCGGTGCATATTCTTGGAAAACATCTTCGTGACAGCTTAAAGTCCTGATCTTGAACAGGGAGCTGAATGCAGATATGTTCTGTGGTAGAATATTGTGATTAAGTGGTAGAAGAACTGCACTTTAAAGGGATTTAAAATCCTCTTTTATTAAACCACAACTATTTACAACCACTTCCCAACTCGGGAGGGATACAGAAAATAATGACGCCACTTGGGTCTAACTGAACAATCAAATAATTTAAACTAAAGTTAATTATAAATTAAGTAGTCGTTGCTCACAGAGCTATAACGCGAGGTTGGCCTCTAAACTAAATGGTGCGTAGCAAGATTTAACTAATACTGACGCACTTGGAATTACTTCAGTAAGTTATCACGTACAGCGCTGCGGCTTAGAATTTAAATACTAGCTAGTCAGGCGAACGTTGAATAGAGTAACAGTGGTCTGAGACTAAAAGCTCTCTCACCCTGAAAGGTTTCTCTTTCGCTTAAATACTACTTGGCTCCACTTCAAATTAGCATAAAGCTGAAACGTGCGCTTATTCTAACAGGAAGTTGAAATGAGAACAGATAGAAAGAGTCAAATTAAAATAAAACTTTGTTAGTTTAACTAAAACCTTACAATTTACTCGAGAAATTTAACATCACATGAAAAGCTAATTTAGAAGAACTAATTATTCTTTCACCTGTGACACCTCAGTATATTTATCTTCGGACATATAGATATAATTAAATTTCTTGATACAATCTTACATTTATTCTCCCTTAATTAAAGTGATGACTAATAACAATTAAACATTTAAAAAATAAAAATCGCTCCCTCAAATTAGTAAAATCACTAGTAATAAACATAACGAGAGAGGAAAAAATCACTCACGGAAAAGCCGCATACCGACCAACTGTAGTACAGGAAGAGCTGTAGGACCATTTCTTGAAATCGTCGAAAACGATATACGACTAACGGTGAAATAGTTCCTTCCAACGGCGGAATACTTTTCATAAATCCAGCACAGTACTCAGTCTAGAAGAAGCCTCCCCATTTCTTTCGAAGTTCAACTATGACCATGACGGTAGGAAAAATACCAATGGCGAGGTCAACCCATCATCTAGGTTCTCAGCAGTAATCTTGAGCTTCAGCGCAAGCTTTAAGTTCCTCGCTGACGATGACGCCAGGAAAAATACGAACGGGAGCAGCCTTCCTTTTTCTTTCGAGCACATTTCTCCCAAAGGAAAAAAAACATCAGAGACTAAACCGAACCAAACGTCTAAGAATTGGATGTAGCCGCAAGATTTTAGTCAATTTCACCAAAAATCCAACGATAGGGGCCCGCAACGCTCTCGGACAAGTTCTCGCCCCTATAATATCCTACACCTGCAACCCTACAGCGGACGGCGTCGGCCCCGGGAGGGGGGAGGCCGCCGGGCCTCTCCCTCTTCTCAAAAAAGTCTCGAAAATCTCAGCAAATCTTAAAAATCTCCTCTCCATTTTTAAAAACTCGAGACGCTCAAAAGTGGACCGCCTCTATAATTACTATTGGTTAAAAAAATCCATAAATTTAAAATTCACCAATCCTACACAAAACAGTAACTCTCTCTAACCACTAGAACCAGAGCAATAAATGCTAACCAAAATTCAAAGAAAGCTCAGACCTCTCTTTTGACAGTGACAAGCCCCTAATCTCACGCGCAAAATCAAGGGATGTTTACAACGTAAATCGTTAACGAATGCGACACCCTAAATACTTTTACCCTACAATTCTATCAAGAATCGCAGCCGCTAGACCTGTTCGCCTTTGAACGAGAAAAACACATGTTCGCCCCCGCAAAATAAGGGCACGAAAAAATGCAGCTGGCCGCCAACCCCTTGACCCCAAAATTCTCCGTCCGTGAGAGCGCAAAAACTGCCTATTGCTGTACAAGCTTTTCTGCTCACTTAAAAGAACTTTACCCAAATAAATGAAAGAGTTTAAACAACAGTATAATTTAAAATTTAAATCTCAAACAAGAACATTAAAATTTCACTATTCACTGTAAATTAATAAAATTATTAAGCACTGTAAAATAAAACTTGAGAAATCTACACAATTCAAAATGTGCCAAAAATAACTATCCACCTGTTTGACTGTTGTTTTCTCCTCTCGGCTTCAATTATTCTCATTCTACAAACTTTTTTTCAGAAACTGCTAAAAATAGTAAACAAGGTATTAAGTTACACTATGCCATACACCTGATTATACGAAAATGATCATTTCTCAGGATCATTCTCAGAAGAGTTTACTAATAGGATGAAGAATTGAAACTCAAATCTCGGGCAATCCATGGATAATTGCAATTGCAATGCTTGTCCGCATAAGACTTCCTTCGAGCAAGATCTCATATGAACTCAGGGGAAGGAGACTGTCGCCTCCTTAAATTCCTTAAATTTCACATTCTGAGTTGTGGGGTGTTGCTGAATAAATTAGGAAATATTGGAGAATTTCATGTTATATTCTGTTCGTACAAAAATATGCATACTGTCGTAAAAGCGCTCTGAGGTTCTTTGGCGTACAAAAGTTCTTTGATTCTCAATATGACTCATAGCCTGAGTCTTGATTCTTGTAGATGTATGTTTGTCATATTAGAAACTCCCAGTGACTATCACGTTATTCCTGTGTACAATCTTTTTTGACATTACACAAAAAAAAACTACTATACATTTCTATTTACATCGTACGCAAAACCATTTTCTTTTCTCAAGATCTCACACGCGCACACCAGCCTCTTCCTCTGTAATAATCTTTTCTCCCACTCTCTCACCTTCCCTCGGCACACCAAGACTCTCGAACCGTTTTTTGATGTTCTTCCGTCATAAATCGTAATTCTGAAATCTCATTCTGACAGGGAAACGTAGGTGGAAATTTAGAATGTATCGGAAAAGCTGTTCCAAAATAAAAATAACTATTAGAAAAATAAAGCAAAACTTGTCGAGACATTAGGTTATTTTGAAGCAGAAGACATGAAAAATGAGCAATGCGCTCTCCGGAACTCGAACCACGGACCTCTCGAATACGGGCCGAGCATGCTGACCACTACACCACGAAGGCATGCGAAGAAGGCTGGAGAAATACCTTATATATTCTGCCTTTTTAAGGGCGACTGGAGATTAAGGGACCCAATCTCCCAATCCTGGAGGTGGAGAATCATCATCCACCACCTTTTTAGTTCGGGCGCCAATGTAGAAACGTTAGGTTACTTTGAAGCAGGAGAGATGAAAAATGAGCAATGCCCTCGCTGAGACTCGAACCACGGACCTCTCGAATACGCGCCGAGCGTGCTGACAACTGCACCACGAAGGTATGCGAAGAGGGCAGGAGAAATATTTTATACATTGTATCGAAATGTTTCTGATATTTACATTGATCACATGCGCAAATTTAAGCTAAACTTTTACAATTTTCTTTACAGTCATCGAAGAATGAGCCTGTTATTGTCGGTATTGATAACGCGGAGCATACAGGCACAGAATCGTGGCTATTTCTGCAAGAACTTCTAATCACTCATACAGCTTGTGTCATCGTGACTTTCACAGAGGAGTTTGATTTCAGTGTGCCTTTCATCAAGCACGTCATTAAACAACAATACCTAGGCATCGTTCTCGAACCATATAATGAGGAGGAACTGGGAGATCTCATTTGTCAAGTACTCAATGTGCAGGCCATACACAAAGATTTTCTTGGGTGAGTAACTTAAAAATGTGCCAGAAAATTGGGAATAATAATAAAATGTAGGATGACATTAAAATCAATCGAAAAATGCGGAAAAAATGTATTGCTCCTGTACTAATACTTTGCCAATCCCTAAGTCACCTTTTCCCAAAATTTTCGAATTTTAAAAGGCAGTCTATGCTATTCAGAAAAGCCTTCTACATAAATTTTATATTGAATAAATACATGAGGCCTTTGAACGGAGTTTTCGTACTATGCTTAAAAAGATACTGTAACACTCTAGGATGATAAGTTTTAATGCTAGAGAAGGATTATTAAAATATTAACATGATTAGAGGTTTTATTTATAATTAATATAAATGGTACGGGGTATTGTAAAAAACATTTAGTATAAAATAAAGGAAAACGAATTAAGTTAGGACTACAAATTAAGTGTGTTACTGAGAAGTATAAATAATATTTTCTGAAAGCAATGATGTGTGTTTATTAATAATATAAATGTTGACTAATTTAATATAAAATAAACAATATTTATTGAAATTAATGATGTAAGATATAAAATAAAAAGAAATGAAAAGTAACTGTAAAAGAAATGACAAATATATGTTATAAATATTCCAGTCAAAATAATTTTAATTTCTTACTTTTTGTTTTTGTTACTTTTTAATTTCAAAATTCACTGTTCACAAGTTTTTCGAAAAGTTTAAATTCGAATATAATATATATTACATGTATAATGTTCTCCGTGCCCATGGTTAGTAAATATGTAATCCTTGATCGAACCGTGATTTTAGTAAATCATTTCATACAATCAAAATTATGTATGAAAGGTAGTGTGCATAAATGATGGTATTGTTCTTAACAAACGCATCAAAAGACCTAAATGAACTTATCCGTTGTTGGCCTGGTGTTTTATTTGGTTCTAGAGCCTTTCATTTGAAACATACAGTTAAGGAAAAAGTCTTGGTAATTTATGCAAAATGTTATTTTAATGCATGATAGTACGCACTCTCGTATTTCTAAGAATATTAAATAGAAACTATAGTATCTTAAATGAGAGGTAGTCGAGATTCTATGCGGATGTTTTCTTTCTTCGTTCCTTTAAGTCCTTTATAAAATGTCATTCCCAGTTGAAAAAGGAAATGAAAAAGGCTGTAATCGGACCTTTAATGCAGCAAATTCAAAGAAACTCTTCTGGGTGGGAGGATTCTAACAAAAAGGCATCTTATCTTTTCTTCAACTATTTATAAATAATTGCCCTAATACAAGTGGCGATTTCTTGTAAATGCAGTAAAACAATCGCCTTTCGGAAGAAATGCATTGGGCCACTCCTTGTGTGTATACATATAATTACATGAAAAAGGCAAACATTCCAAAGCATTAATTCTTAAGGCCCGCATTTTTAATATGAGCCACTAATTTGACCTATCTGAAAGCACTTTTTTGCTCGTGTATTCTATGCGGAGTAATTTCTTTATCACTAGTTTCAATACCATCGACATAGAAGTCTTCACATTCAGACATAAGATGACTTTCTTAGTAATCTGACATATTACGATACCAGATTTCCGCAACTCTTTTCCTGTCGAGAAACATATTTCTTATGCATCAATGTTTATAAAATTAAATTTCAAATATTTGAAAATTAGTACTTTGAATTAAGTCCTGACAAAAATATACATTTCGGGATTTTATATATTATCTCAAGGAAGCTATACCTATAAATGTACTTTCGAAAATGTATAGCAATTCGAACATCAAAGGTGTGAAACTTGTCGCTTTTTATTGAAATTTACAAAGACTTCCGAAAATGCGTCGAAATAATTGTGCATCTATATACTAATTACATGAAAATCTGATGACAGTGCATATATTAATGATAAAGACTTTACACGTAATAATTTTTAAATGCTTTATGCAATTCACAAACTCAGAAGAAAAAAAATGTTTTTGTATTTTCTAAATAATTACGAAAAAAGGATATGGATTAAACTTTTAACAGACCTTATTTTTATTTTCGGTATTTTCGCAGATACCTTTAAGAACGTTTTAATAACTGTCTTCTCTCATTTCAAGGAACAAAAAAATCTATGCTTCCTACTCTCGGTCGATGTTCTAAAAGGATTAAATATACCCCCATCCATATAATTCTAAACATGTTCTACAAATTTCCTCACAGTTCTTACAGAAAACATCTACTGTTCACGATATCAACTTTATGGCACTTACTTATACATACCTTGAATACTTAAAGCGATACACCATGCTGAATTACCATTCATTCATTCAGTATTGGCTTATAAAACAAGTAGATCTCGCTAGCTTATAGTCAACATTTCAAAAATTCAAAGAATACGCATTGCTTATATATTCATGCCTTCCATTCAGCCGCGTAAATAGATGTGACACCTTTTTAAACTCTGAAAAAAATGAATAGATGTAGTATCAAAATTCTTTGTTAATAACAGCCCTCAAAATTAAAGTATTGATTACTTCACCTCATTTATCCATATAATGGTAAAGTGATTTATTTCAAAATGCATAAAATGAAACCTGTAGTAGTATTCATAGTAATTAGAAATTTAATAATATGAGAATTTAATTTTATTTTATGGCTTCTTCCTACAGTAGTGCTGCATTTATATGTAGTTCTAATTTTTCAAAATTAAAATGCGAATAATGATGTACGAAATTTAAGCTTTTTCAGAGAACAGAGCCAAGGAAATCCCCTCAGATTACAAGAGATTCTTATGTTACCGGTTCTGCAGAAGCACTTCTGCATAGTTCCTTTTATCAGCGTAACAGAAAGCACGCTAGAGAGAAACTTCCAAATCGCACAAAACGCTGAAATCGATCCATCAGAAGCAGTAAGAAAATTTTAAAAGTTAATATTCAGAAATTATTTTTGTTATAATTTAGTAGTATAGCATCTTTGAAAAATCCAAATAGCATAGCATAGTTGCTAGGTAGCGCTTTCTCGCTAAAATAAATCAGACGTACTATTTTTTGCTAAACCTTCATAAGTTTTTGCTTACTTTTGAACTTTTTATTTTCTCTCACTTAAAAATTTGAACTTTGCTACAACTATTTTCTATTTATTAGTCTGCAAAAAGTAAGCCATATCATCATCTATACAAAGCAGAATTACTCATAGAATAAACGTTACCTGAACTGAAATTTTGTTTTCGTCTGAAGAAAATCTTCTACAGTTAGCCGTAACTATTAAAAGTAGCGGAATCGTTATGATCCATAAGGAGGAAGTCAGCAATACTGTTGACGAATTCAACCGAAAACATTATGATAATTTTTGATGAAATATGTTCCTCAAAACATCAGTTTCAGTTCTTTTTGTTATTTATTACCTGTAAGTTAACTCCAGCAAACATTACTTTAAAACAGCCTGATCTCCGTCGTTTCAGATAAAAATTTCAAACTGCAAATCGCTGATGTCATTTTCGAATTCCTTGCAAAACGAAACATTTCCCTGTTCCCAAACTTAATATTCAGCCAAGACATGACACCCTAAGACTCGCTAGTCACCTGTAGTTGTTTTCAAAATGAAATGCTCCGCTTGCACAATTCATAGCTCATTGACAAGGCAGCGAAAACAAGGACCTGCAGATATATGTTTTGATCATTTTGCTTGGATTATAGGAATCTTACGTTTTAAAATTATCTTTTAAAACCTATCCATATAGTTCATTCTATTTCTTGACCTTCAGACTCAGAAGTATATGTGGATAAAATGTAACTGCAATTACAATACTTTGTAAATGTAATATATTATGTAACTGCAGTTACGTTATGCAGCTGCAATTGCATTTGTAATTGTAATTAGATTGTGAAATTATTTAGTAATTACATTGTAACTGTAACTACAAAGTAAATGTGTAATGTAATTACAATTACAAATGTAACTGCGATTACATTGTAATTACAATGTAATTACATAAACTAATTACAATAGCTTACGTTTTGCAAAGTACTAGATACAAATATTAATAACAGTTACAATGAAATTTAATTGCATTTTCCAAAAGTAATTTTAATTACGTAATTAGAAAAGTAATTGCGTCTGAAAAATACAATTACATAGCATTGGAAAATCATGATCTTAAATGAAATTACGGTGAAACACAGTATATCCGAAATGGTTAATAAGTCTGAGATACAGTTTGCTAAATAATACGAAAGGATGGTCGTCTACAAATCTATATACGTAAGTAAAAAACTTGCTCCTCCCTCAAGGTATAATTAACCGCAAGTATTAATTAATAAATATAATCATTACATGGTAATTACGGTTAATACACGTACAATGTACGGTTATAACTATGTTATAGTTACGATTGCAATGTAATTGTACGATTTATAGTTACCATTATAATGTAATTGTAGGATTTATAAGTACAATTTTATTGCAGTTGGATTAATTGTAATTGCAATTATATTGCGATTTTACGAATTATAATTACAATTACAATTGTAATGGTATTGTATTGTAATTGCATCAGTTATAAATTCAGTTACAATACAATTACAAATATAAGTAATCCAATTATAAAGCAAGTGCAATTACATTATAAATGAATTAAACGGGACACTAATGAGCAGCTAGAAAATAATCTTGGAATGAAATCTATTCTACATCCTTAACATTATTCACTTACGATTAGCAATTTTTCAAAATGTAATCAATTTTTTCGATGTTTACACGTCTAATACTTTAAATTCTGACATTAGAAAATCTATAATTTTTAACAGCGTGAAATTTTCCTAAATTATAACACAATAATCTTTTGCCCTTTATCGAAAGCATTAAGAATGCTACTTGTGGATTTGAGGTACTTACTGGTATACCACCAATAATATATTGATGTCTTTTTGAGGATGAAATATATTTTCTACATTAGCTGATAGATGAAACAGAGTTTTTGATTCAGAAGATATTATTTGACAATCGCGATCAAAGTCGCATCAGAGTGCTATTCTCCGCAGCTTGTTTCTGCTAGATAAGAAGGCTGTAGAAATTTATTTAGTTTGATTAAAAGTTAATTTTTAGTTAAAGCAACTTTCCTCTCAGTGTCGTTTTCACCCATGTTTTCCTGGCAGAATGTTAATGAGACAGTGCCCGTGTATTCAAATTGAGGAAGAAAGACGTGTATCTGGTAAGCATTATCTTCGTATACCTAGCAAGCACATAATGCAAAAGGCAATAAAAATTAGCACAATATGAACAAATGTTTTCGTGAAAATTTTCTTTTGGGAAAGTGTTACCAAAAAATGAAACAATGCAGATATTTTCTTACTATTAAGTCAGCGGTTGACACTGAACTAAGAAAAAGTTACCCTCAGGAAAAATGTCAAATGTTTCTCAAAACATCCGGAATAGTTTCTTGAGTCACTAGATACTCGCAAGAACCAGAATTAGGGTGTATTTTTTTTGCGATGTCTTGATCAGTACCGACTAATACACATGTATTACAAAACTGTATTAATTAGGCTCCCTCTTTTTTTCCCTTGCTGCCTAGAGCTGTTTTGTGCCTTTATTGAATGCATTTCTTCTAATGGAAATTGAGAGACATGTGTCAGTTCTATACTGTGTCAAACAGAGGGAAGCATTTTATAGTTCTCAGATACTGTGATTTTTTCTCAGATAATTAACCTATTTCAATGGATTCCTCTCTTTAGAAACACGGATTTTTTGCAAGTATAATCGATGGTCGTTATAACGATCCCTAATGGCCTTAAGAAAGGACGTTATAACAAATGGTTACTATAATAAAAGTGGATTTAGTATATGCTTATTAGCTGAAAAATTTTTGTACCGATCGTTATAATGGAAAGGTTGCCATAATCAACATCACTATAAGGTACACTAACAGCCTTTATGAAGCTGTTGTGAGAATTCTGTTGTATCATTCACTGACTGTTTAAATTAATTTAACATGAGCAAGATAACTTAATTTCTTTCAAGGATGGTTTTGTTAAATTAATTGTTAAATTTTGTACACAGCTTAAGTATTCTTTCTTTTTGTACTGCTGCGACACACACTTTAGCAAAACTAGGTTTTTCATTTCAGACACCATTCTGTATTAAAAATACATTCTTCTCAAAGGTCTTGCATAAATAACAAAAAATGCTACATCATATTAAACATAATTCAATGTTATGAAAATGCATTATGGAACTGACGTGATGGAATATGCTCAATGCCTCTGTAAAACAGACGTTATGATATGGTAAAATCTCATGGTCATAAAAAGCCGAGAGAAAGTCATATTAAAACTTATAGATATGCTCAAAACAAAGGAATTGTTTTGCTTCCTATGAGTTTGACGATATCATTTTACCCGGAGGAGTTATAGCGGATTCAGAAAAGATAACTCATAAAACTTAATCTCATCTAATGCATCAATGATTTGCTGATTCATTGATGTCAGTTTTGTTGAATTCACTTCAGTGATAAGATTGATCTTCAATTCAAAAGTAATTTCTGGAGCTTTCACTATCATAGATTGATGAATCAATGATTAGTTAGTTAAAATCATCCAATTTTTCAAATGCACTTTATTATCAGAAATTACTTAAATCAATTATCTGTCGTCTGTTCAATATTTGGTCTATTTCTGCTATATATACAAAAACTAGGAGAATTCGGTCTATTAGTATTATCTTTTCAAACAAGAGGCATAACGTAAATTACTACAATAGTAGGATATTTTCTTATATTCTCATTTCCCCTCCCCGGCCCCGTCCTCGAAATGTGTTAAAAGTTCAAGAGTTATCCTCATTATTATTCGTATCAAGGAAATGTTAGAAAGTTGTGAAATGGGATATTTTTAGCTAAGAATTAATAACATAAACTGCCCGTATACTGAATTTTACATATAGAACTCACGAAATCTCCCATGCAGTCGAAACCCACCATTGTTTTATTGGGCTGCATTTAATATCATCATTGTTCTAAAGCTTCAGTCATTAATCATATTTATATTCAAATGATCATTCTGAAACACGAAGGGCTTTATTGATATTCCACAATTATTAGCTAATTCGGATACTGAAAATACTGATAGATACTGATAGATACTGATAGATTACAGCCAAAGATCTTTATAGAAATTTATTGCTATTTAGTAATTTTATATCTTAATTTTGAACATTTATTTTCTTTATGAATTAATTCATTTTTATATCTTTACAGAAAGTTTGCGATATTTTACATACTGAAGGATTATGGTCAATTAAAACGCCTACTCATCTTCTAGGTAACTAAACGTTGGATTATAATTTTAAAAATATTCGAACATTAACGTATTAAAAAGGTATGGCATTTCACATTATGTCCTACTTTTAAAAAAAATAAAACAAAACAAAATGTTCAAATAAAGTTATTTGAAAAATTAAAAAATAACAACAAAATTAAGTCACATATTAAATTCCAATGATTTCAAAAGGAAATAAGTGTATCCTTAACGAAATAGTCCTCAGGTTTCAAACTGGGAGAAGGGGTCAAAGAATAAAGCAAGAAGAGAACGGTTAGCCAACGCCAGAAGAAAATATAGACGTAAATAAACTTAACAGTGAAAGGCAAGATAACTATAAAAACAATGCAAAGGGAAAGTTTTGTCATAACAAGTACAGCATGCGAAAAAAAAAAGAACGTAAAAGTGAAATATCGTAAAAACAAGACATTACGGTAGAGAAATGCAGAAAGAATCGTCGTAAAAATACAGAAATGTGGTAGAAATATAAATTTTATGCGTCTAAATAGGAACCGTAGGAATACTCATTTTATGCTTACAAGGAACTCAAAAAGCTGTGCACATATGCTTTCAAACTGTAAAAGTATGCTGAGGACGTATAAGAAACTAAGAAAAACTAAAACTTACTAAGGAAACCTAATTGCTAACGATTTGTAAAGAAAATGTTTTAAAAAAGATATTTTCAAGCTAAAGTTTTAGCTTCCCTTAATATTTGCAATCCAAAATTATACATTTATTTTTTTAACTCACTTGTTAACTGATTCTATGTGTCCCAAGTTATACTAAGCTTTATGAGTAATTGCTGATAATCTTATATTGCATTATTCATCCATAAATTATTATTGTTCTGCAGAAAGTTTTAAAAAAATAAAATGTTTCTTTAAAACACACATTTTAAACGTAGATTTTAAATTATCGTGACATGAGAACTTGTTCAAAAAAAAACCTTCTTTAAAATTCATTTAATCAAAATTTATTTGCAATACACTGTCGGCTGCTTATTGAAATCAATAGTTATTAAAATCAATCGCTTGCTGCGTTCAAATTTCCAGAAACCTAAACGAACGTATACTAATCAATAGAAAAACCGCAGTTTATTAAACTCATCTTCCCCGGTTATAAAACTCAAATTGGCGAACGCCTGATTAGTCAGATGCAGAATAAACTCTTTGTGGCTGATAAAAGCTGTTTGTACCACTGGTCGCTTGTGGGTATAAATATGATCGATATTCGCTTTCTCACTTTTGCAGAATTTTTTGCTCCTGATGAAGGGGGACCCGTTTTGCCCTCGAAATCGACTGTTATTTTACAAAATCTACGCCGAATACAAGGTTGTTGATTTGCCTGTTTTAAGCTGTTTGTAGTTCGTTCATTTATCTGTCAGTTATGTAGTGCTTCAATAAAACGCATTTAGCAGATATTTCGACCAATGTGTTAGAAGCAAAACGCCTTGGGGTGTTGGATACATTTCATTAGTTCCAGTCAAACAGTATTTGCAGATCCCTTTTTTCCTGACCATAGCTGAGAGCTACAGAATACCTTTATCTTTGATTAGCAAAAGCAGTTTTCTAGAGGCCTGAAAAGAAGTACTTTGAATATAAATGAATGTTTCCCAAAATTAAAGAACAGGTGATGCTTAAGTGAGCACTGGTTACCTTTCTCGAACACCAGATGATAGAAGATGGACGTACATACACACATTAAGTTTGCAGGATGTTTTCAGAAAACGTCATGAAATGCTTCCTTGCATTATCGTACATTATAAGTTTTTGATTGGAAAAGAGGAATGGTCGTTGTAGGCTGAAGAAAGGAAAGCATTAATTACGCTTGTAATAAACATGAAGTGACAAGTCGACTTGACAGACAAAAGTGCAATCCTCTTGCTGCCAAGAAACCGGAATTTTAGATTCAAAAAAATTGCTGGAAGAAGCATTTTTGTTTGCTATATGCGTGACTTGTAACATATCGAAAATGGCTAAACGAAATGATTTAAGCCTGAAAGAAAAGGATAAATTGCTGGAAAACTATGCAATGTAAACAAAGAGAAACAGCTTTTGATTTTCCAAAGAATTGTGCAGTTTATTTAAACAAAGGGAAAAAATTACCAAGGAATAGTAAACAATGCAAATGTGTCAAGGAAAAGCAAAAGGCATAGAAAATCGAGATACGTTGAAACCG
>KK115354.1:102724-142833 GCA_000611955.2 Stegodyphus mimosarum
TGATTTTGAGCTAGGAGACTAAAACATGTTCCACCTTCTAAAGCTCTAGAATTCGCTAAGATGCTTGGAGAAAATTTTGTGCAACTGATGGATGATTTCACAAGTTGGAAAGAGAGAAATAACGTTGATTGTCGGAAATTACATGGTGAGAAACAAGAGGCGGATCATCACTCAGGTGAGAAACGAATAAAAGTTGTTTTACTCGGGCTTCGAAAAGAATGCAAAATATTTAAAATGAGTAATTTCATAAACTAATAAAGTTTTAATGTTCAGTGGTAATTAAATAATTATGGTAGAGTACAATTCTAATAATTTGAGCAGAATATTGGTCATTCGTCAGAATGTCAAATGTAATATTGCGAATAATCTTGAATGTTTGTCTAGGCATAGTCAGGCTAACTATCTTAATTTATGCTATTCTAGAAAATTTAATAAATGTGTTTAATGATTTAATATTGTGTGTTTTATTTAAGTTATTTTATATGGTGGTCTATTTCATGTCACCCATGGGATCCTTACCGAAAACATGGATTTCTTAATTCAAACCTGGGTAGTAAAGTTTAGAGGAGGTGTGGTTGGGAAATTAATTTTATGTGTATTGGAACTATACGCTCGGTTTATTAATTTTATTTGAACTGGTGACTGACTCTTGCTTGTGTGGTTAATCCTTCTCTGGTGTTTTTGAGGTGCTCTGAGTTTATATTTAAATGGAAAGAGTTTGTGCCTATCCCTATGTTTTAGGAATTATTGTAATGAGATTTATGTGTTTTCAGGAAAGACAGAGAATATAGTTTTAGTTTATTGACAGATAGCATTTTTATAATTTGATAGCGAAATGCATTTTGACATTTATTTTTAGTGAAAAATAATCTTTTGATTTTACACCAAAACACCAGAGAGGATATTATCTTTTCAGTAATGACTTAAAGAATTTGAGCTTGGAAGTAATATAATTTATTTCACAAAGTTAATAATATATTTGATTTAGTTTAACTTCAATCACCAGACGAGATTTCAGATCTTCTATGAGTTAATTTAAATTTTTTGTGTCCGGCACCAGTTGTTTAGTTATTCTCAGTGATCCAACAATAAGAATCAAGTTAAATATCTGCAAACATTTTAAAATTTAACGCTGTAAGGTGTATTTTAAATTTATAACAGTTATTTTAATTTCGAAACCTTTCCAATTCTTGTTTCCACTTACGACTCCCTACCAGAAAGAGTTTTAGAATCGCGTTGAATGCAAATGAGTTAGAAGAAGTATTTAAGGAAGGTTCAACTTACTTCGATAGAGAGTGCTGGGAATTCTTAGTAGAGGGCGTTTGCCTTCAGGCTACGTCACTGCTGAAGCTGTTATACTCGGCCGTATGTTACGTACATTTTGATATCCGCCGGCTAGTTTACATTAAGGGCCAAGTACGTTAGATAGTTGTATTTAGCTTTCCCTAAGTCTCATTTGTTTAATTATAGTTTAGTTTCTCATTTCTTATTCTGAGTTAAAGCCCGAGTAGAGGCTTCCTGTAAGCCCGAGAAAAGGCCGACTATTATTCTTATGTGAGTGAATAAAAGGGTATTTTAACCCCTCTCGAGTCTACGTCTTTAGTTGCTTGAACTCCGAGATAAGTCGCTACATATTTCAATAGGTTCCTCGACGTTCATCTTAGACAAAAGGGGTGAGGAAACTTGTAACTTCTTTTCTTTTGTTCTACAGAACATCATATAATTTACGAAAATTAAATATTGTTTTCATCTTTAATTTTGGTTTTCTTTCATGCATAAACACGTTTGCTACCTTCGTGTGAACTTCGATCTTAATCAAAGCTTGACTTTCCCATTTTTGTTTGCTTTACTTTCGCGTAAGCTTTTGGAAAGTCAGAGTATATTTTAATGCATTCATTCGAGGTTATATTGCTGCCTTTCACCTCAAAATCATTTATTTTATTACACTGTATAGGGAAAAGCTCGTTTATCAATCACTTAATTGATTGCAAATTTATCATCCCTCTTGCGTACAATTAAATTCTTGATCTTTATTCCATGACAAATATTGAATATGATTTGAGTGAAGTTGAATTTAGTGTTATTATTTTTTATTCTTGTAAATCGATACAAATTTTGTGATGTCAACACGGCACGCTGCCTGTTCTAATTCCTAATATTAGTGATTATGATTTGTTTAAAGAATATCATTTAAAGATAAGGCGAAATGAATATCATTCTTTTAGATTTGGTGAGGGATCATACTATTGGTCTTAATCCTGAAGAACAAATGCTGATGAGGAAATGTGCTCTGCTTGGAGACACTTTTGGCCTTTACATTCTTGAAGCTGTGTGTCCTGAGTACTCAAGGCTTGAAGTAAGATATTTGTAATTTAGTATTAAATTTTAAGATTTATTGAAAATTGTCCGGAACTGCAAATGATCCGACATGATAACCTATATAGTCTGTTACATAACGCCTGCGAATATTTATTCTGTTTCATTTTTTTTTTTTTTTTTTTTTTTTTTTAAAGCCGAAAATCTGCTGAAGAAGAACATCCTCACTTTCCAATGCAATCACTTAGAGATAACGGAATTGAAAGATAAAAGAAGCATAACTTTGAGAGAAGTACCTTCGGAATTCTGCATTCATCCTTTGAAGTTCTCTTCAGAATTTCTTAAAAAGAGCGTAATTAATTCTATGCCTGAGAGCCAGCGAGAACGGCTGAACTTATATCTTGCAGATTTACTCACAGAAATCGACAAATGTTGCGATTCTTGTAAAAGAGGCTCAGAAATGCGAAGGCTTTCCCCTTACTTTCGTTTGCTGAAGTAATTCCATGAAATATATTATTTACTTTATATACCATTCATAAACGCCAAGTCGAAGAGATTTAAAACTTAACTCTTATATTAAGCAAACAATATTAAGCATACAGACATGTCAACAGGTTCTTACACTGCTTATCTGATTTCATATTATTTAAGGATTTCTAAAATTGAATCAATTCAAAAAATTAATTTAATAGATTTTAAATTAATTATAAATTATTAAAAATAGATTATAATTACACTGTAACAATTTTATGATGGGCTACAAAACTACTTTCAAGTCAGGCAGACATAAACATAAGCAATGTAAGTTGTTAACGCAATAACAGATATAGGGACAAATAAATATTACATTTATATATACAGCATATGCATTAAAGTCAGTGTACGATTTAAAATATTGTCAATAATTTTCTTGCTTTAATCTATTTCGGTTCATTACAGAAACTTCAGAATTCCATTAGTTGATCTCCGAATGTGCCAATGTCTAAATTTGAGAACTCATATTCTGATGCAGGTAGAATACCATTTGAACAAAGGAAGCGGTGATATTTCTAAGCGCATAAACGTCTTGCTAAAAGCCGCGGAAACTGGTCTAGAAGCTGGAAATTCAGTTTTGGTAAAGTAGTCCTTTTAAATTATTCCGGAATTTAAATCTTTCATATTATTTAATACTTTTTCTAGATAAATTCTTAAAAAAATATTTTTCATCTCCCCTTTACCTGTCTACATATGATTTCATACGCACAAATCGGCTCGCTTCAGAGGAAAATTTAAATTAGTTGATGCGAAAATGTTAAAATTGAATATAAAAGATAGATTTTTAATATAGTTTATACTGATTATTTGTAGCGATTCAAGAGATTTCTTTGAGCTACGAATTCATTTTCATTAAAACATACCATTAAAACTGACAGGCGACATACCATTAAAACTTGTAGGCGAAAATTCGTCAGTTTATTGTGGTATTTAACAGCTAAGGGCAACTGGAGGACGAAGTGCCCTATCTGAATCAAGCTTGATTAGTGGGCTAATCATTAAGTTAAACTGTTACTTTTTAAAAACAGTTGCTAGGTGTTTGTTAAATCGTTGTCAAATCATTTCCATTCTGTAATTCATAGGTCGTTGATAAAAAGAAACATTATTTTTATTATTCATTCTTATGTATTTATATAATTATTAAGCCATAATTAATGCCTGACAACCTATGAGGCTCGTACCTAGGACATCATGTTATAAAGCGCTGCAAAATTCTTTTATATTTTTCCATAAACATATTCCATGCTTTCCCACTGTTTTTCCTCCTTATAAAAGCAAAGAAAGTAGGTTTTGAAGGCCCCTGAAAGAGCATTTTGCCTAGGGCCCTAGAATAGTTCCGCCCGTCTTTGGTGATAATTTGGTAATAACTATCTATCTCTCTGATCACATATTCTCGTATAACTGGCATTAGGATAAGTTAATTCAAAGCAGCTTCAGACAGATGACTCAAAATTTATCTTAGTAATAGTTTTTAATTCATATATTTTTCCTGATTTTACTACTTTGTTTTGAGAGATGAACAATCAAACAGTCTAAGAAAGGGATAATAATTAAATAAGATACCTATATAAGTGTAATAAAAAAAGTTAAGAACCCTTTATTAGATCTGCCTACTAGTTCTATGCTTGAAAGATAGTTTCTTTGGGATTGAAACCACAAGGCCTTGTCCATCTAGCATGTTTCATAATATTCTTAAGCATTTGTAATAATTAAGATTTTATGATACATATTTGTGAGCACTTGATATTAAGATTAGGTTCAGTTAGGTTATCTGAACGTAACAAAGCACAGAAGGGGTATCTGCTTAAGAAGAGGAATTCAGTCATGGAGAACTTTCTAACGGAAACTATTCCATATTTACGTTGCACATAAGGAAAACTAGGAAAAACCACTGCGCACCAGCTCGTTCAAGCCCGGACTGAACTACCAGCACTCAGCAGTCTTAACCAGTCGAACACACCGGGGGGTACTTGATGCTAAATATTATCAGCTAAATACTGCATGATATGTAAGTTTTAACCTAACCACTATTATTGCTTTCAGTTTTTTATATTTTACTCACTCAGGTCGAAACTATTCTGAACAAAACCAAACGTTTGCTTAAAAATGTCACAAAGGAAAATGGTGACGAAACAGAACCAAATGCAGAAGAAATTGCCATTGAAAGATTAAGGGCAGAGGTATGAAAATTCTATTGTTTCTGATATTTATTAAAAGCGAGTAATTTCAAAATCCGATTCCTTTAAATAATTCCTAAATCTGTGCTAATAGTACGTCATAGAAAATTCAAATGCTTCAAGAGAATATTTTTAGGTTCTTAAAATAATTCCTTTCATTTCAGTAGAATTAATTTTAAATTTGCAGATCTTAGAAAATTTTTCTCGAGATCTTGCAAATACTCAGATAATATTTAAAATATGATATATTTATTATAAAATATGACATAAGTAATTTTAAGTATTTCAAAATTTAAAGTACTTAAAATATATGATTCGAGTATACATTCTGCGTTTTCAAAGGTTTAGAATTGGATTCTTTTTACTCACTACAACAAAATTGCCAAATGCTAACTATTTAGTATCATTAATTATAAATATATATTAGCTTACATTTCGTAAAATATCGTCTGCTTATAAAATTTATTTTATCTAACATGATACTTTCACGTTAATTCTTCTTTGTACATTCTATTTCTTCTATCAGCCTTCGTTAGAATGAGAATGGTGTCAAATTTAAAGAGCGAACAAAGTTATAATTTAGGATAGTACTGACGTAATCCCCTAATAGCTTGTGAGCCTGGGAATAACTTCCCACCTAGTCGACCTGCAAATACTCTATGGGTTTGGATATATCTTAGTGATTAAGATTAGTTAATGAATAATTGAGAGCAGACAGCGGTACCAGTGCTTTACCGTAGGGTTAACAGCTGTTGCCCTCAGACTGCAGCTATCTGTAATTATAAATTTTTAGCATTTGTGCTTGAAATAAACTGTATGTATGCGGCTCTTCCATTTTTGATGATACAGTGTGTATGATGATTTATCTCGGTGATTATTTCTCTATTTAACATGGAACCTAATGAAGCTTATGATTCCTACAATATTCGTTATTTTAATTATGCTTCCCCTGAGCTCCTTCCTTTTCATGAAGCAGTAGTTATTTGTGATGGGTGACAAATGCTGAGGTCTTTTGTCACTGGAATAACACATTATCTGAAAACAAATTAACTAAATGCACTCCAGATGTACTTGATCAATTTAACTATTGCAATTGTTGAAACCTCTCAAATAATACAGGGTATTATTTGTAGATTTTAAGCTGAAAATTACAAGTAGTAGTATAATAAACCGTTTGGTTAAGTTTTACACTTGTTTGCAAGTTGCGAAGAACGGTTGAAGTGGATTTCTTGAATTAATGGCAAAGCAAGCAACGCTCATCTGTCTAAAAGAATGGATAATTTCGTGGAGGGCAGTTTCGGTGAAACTGGTTCGGATTTGGTTTTATTAAGTTAATATATGTATCACGAATTCAAAAACTTAAAGGCTATGAATCATGAGAGGCAATGTCTTCGTCAACAATTTTCTATCAGTTCGCTACGAATAAAAGTATAATTTCTTTCCATCATTCTCTTACTCGTAAACTAGACATCTGCAGGACTCATTAGATGGCCCTTTTGTATCAGTATTGAGACCATATGAGAAATTCATGAAACGTAACAATAGAATGAAAGGGTATTCCAACAACTAACTTCTACAGAGACTTCCAGAAGTTCTGCGATGTATTTTATATGAATTAATAGTCTTTCACGTTGTGGTGGAAACTCATTACAAATTTTGGTTTCATCAAGTCGCCTTTAGCCACAGTGCTCATTACGCATTTTATCAAGGATGGTAGTAAAATGTGAAAACTGTATGTTCTCCATTTCCTGCCATTGTACGCTCCATCCCTTCTTTAGCCACTCACCAGGCAGAGTTCGCCAGCTTCCTCCTCCCCAAAATTTGACTTTAAAAAAAACTGAAACACGTTAGTTTACTTGCTTCTTCATCAAGGAAAGCCTTAGAAGGGCTGCAATTTAAGAGATTTTGAAGCAAAGACAGTCCCATCAACGAGACTCCCTGCAACCAACGTTTACTTCGCCGATATGCTGATTGCTCTAATGGATCGGCTGCCCTGCTGTCGATAGAAAAGAAATGAAAGAAGCTTTGTGAACGCAATAGAGATATATAGTATTAGAAATAATGAGTACAGATGGCTACGCACTGAAAAGAAGTCTTCGAGTCAATTGTTTTAAGGAATTGGTTCGTAAATCTTTTGCAGACGTGTTGTTAATAAATTTACTTGCAAGAATATATGTTATGGTTCATTCAATGTGCATATAATTTATCCGAACAAACCTCCACAATGGTAATCCTAATTGTCATCCAGATGCAGTAATTGCTAAATGAATATATTCACTTGGATTGAATTAATTACCTTATTACAATAAATAGCAAAATGATTACCAGTTTGAAATAGAATTGTTTCCGTGGAAGACTATCAAAAGGAAACTGGATATATTGCATGGAAAAAACCTCGATTGCATCTCCGAAATCATTCCTTCGTCAGTTGTTATTAGAAAGCTTCAAGGGTGAGGAGGATTTTAACGATCTGGCCGTAAATAGATTATTTTAGATGAGATTAATAAATACATATTTTAATAGTGCCCTATTACTAATTTAAACCCAAATGATACTGAGACGCTGTGAAATATTTTTTTTCGTAATCGCAAGATGTTAGTAAAAAAAAATCTAAAATTAGGTCCACATTTTTTTTTCGGTATTAACTTCAGAAAATATTAATTTCTCAGCATAATACTGATATGTAACTCGTCGACACACAGACAAAAATTTCGTAACATACTGATAAAAAGCAGTTGGTTGATTAAATTTAAATAAATAAAAACCGCGTAATAGCTATCTGCCTATGCAAGAGGGATGCCTTTGTAGAGGACTTCTTGAGCATCTAGCGATCCGAATCCAACTGCAATTTAAAATAATACTATGGAAAATATTTTTTTTATTATTTTCCCAAAGGCAATTAATTTCTGTATGGAAAAATGAGTGCTGAAAGATATCGAGCCGATTTCATTCAACAATGCACATATCACTTAGCTGTTACAGTAAGAACTCAAAATTGCTTCTGCCAAAGACGGTTTTTGCAAGCAAAATAAAACTACATTTCACATGCAAAAGTAAAGAATATGGATAGATTCTGCATGAAGAAACCGTCGCATATGTTATGCTCAGTTACTCTTCGATCTCCAATGATCCTTCAACTTCTGACCTCACGAAAGTTAAAACAGCTGCTAATTCCTTAAATATATTCCCAACGCAGAATTAAAACATCCCTCATTCCACGCATATTGCTAACTGTGCTAGGTTTTATGCTCTCACTAAAGTCAACAGAACTGGAATTCCTTTTCGAGCAGGGTTTCAATCTTAGGAACGGCATCATATTCTATGGCCAAAAATTAGTTTTTGTATTTTCTCCTTTACTTTCTAGCAATATTCCCACTGTAAAAAATTCTTTTGAAGTTATCATAAACCTAAATACATTTCTCCCCTGCGTTCCATTATGGTTTTTTATGTTAAATCCCTGCTGTTAATGGTCACCACTAAAACGTCTCGAAACTAAGCTTCGAGAATTCCATTTCACACATACTGAAATCGAAGCGTTAATTACTGTTACATAGTCCCTTTGAATCAAACCCACTTTGTTTTCCAAAAGGAACATTATCGGAAAATTTGGATAATTAGCTATGGGTAATCCCCTCAATCTTGGACTTACTGACATTTGCATGCATTATTCTAAGATCAAATTGTTTGAGAAACTATCCTTTTGTCTCTGGATTTGCTACGTAGATGCCACTTTCCCGTTTTTTTTTTTTTCGGTAACAAGGAAGATCATCTATACCAAATTTTAACTGCTATAAATTTCATTAATTCAGCCATCCAGTTCATTTTTCAAACTAAGTATTACAACACCCTTTCCTTCCTTGATATTTTTATAATCTGCAATGAATTTGATTTCACCACTACTGTTTTCCGTAAACTCTTTTCTGTATTTTTGCCTCCCCGTGCTAAATCATGTACCCGGGTAACAGAAAAATGCCTTCTTTTCACGTTTATGAATTTTGCTCCTCAGAATCTGCATGCTAATGAACTAAATTATTTGAGATCAGTTGCTATTGACTGAGGATTTTCTCCGTGGTCATTGATGAAGCCTTTAAAAAATTTCATCCTGCCATCAAAGACGTTCCGCGGTTAGAAATAACATTAATAACCTTGTCTTTTTTTTACTTCACCCTTCCGTCAGTTACAAAATTTCATGAGTTCTCCTCAGTTTTCAAGTCATTTTCTGGCCTGCAATAAAATTCATGGTTCGATTCTTAAAAATTCCATTTCTGATTTCATTTCTTGAGGAATTTACGGCATTTCTTGTCAGTGTGTTTTGAGATATATCGGCCAACTGGAGAGATTTAAAATTTTGCAACAAGACCCAAGGTCGTATGTCCGAACAGGTGAAATTAACAAGTATTCGATAGGTAATCATAATCGGAAATATAATCACAATTCTACCTCTGAGTCTGCAAATATTATCCAAAAATCTTCTTCAGCTGGTGAATTGGATTTTTAAAAAGCTTTTCATAATCACAAATATATATCTTGCTTATTTAATGATTTTATTTTCAATTCAGTCCTTCTTAACGCTTGTAAAATTCTGTTAACTTAATTTTTCAATTTCCATTACTGCTCATTACTTCATTACCCCAACAGAGGGGCTACCTTCTCTTTCGCTTTGCTGCTTTTGGATATAAATTCAACCGTGGCTTACTTGCAGATTTCTTTGCTTCTAAAGAAGAGGGATCTGAACTTGTGTGCTCTCAAAATCGAAAGTCTTGACTAAATTCTACTCCAAACAAAAAACGCCTGTTGCTTTGCCTAATTTTACGTTTTATTTTGGAGTGTTTCTATACCTATCTTCAAACTCTTCCTGTATCTTTTTTTCTTGTATATTGTTTTTTGTTTGAAAGTGATGGTCGGGCAAAAGAATCATGCAAATTTTCCTGTTTTGTTTGAATATATCTGAACTTTCTAGGCCTCATTTGTTGCAATTAATTACTTAATCAAGTGCAGCATGTTGTATACATGCATTCACAACACTTCAGTGACTGCCTTTCGCTAGTAGACAATGTTCGCTAGTTGACATACTTCACAAGTATGGTTGAAATGAAACAAATAACTAAATTTCGTCCCCAAAATCGACATTTCTTATATTGCCAAAACGTTTCTGAACATAATACAAAGAGCTGAACTGCTCATAGGCTCAGGTGGAGATTATTTCAGTGCCTGTTGCATTGAAACTTGAAATAATTTGAAAATCGCTTGTGAAAGTGAAAATGAAAATCAATAACAAGCTGTAAACACTTTTTATTATACTCGTTACATTCTTTACCTCGGTATTTAATATGGCCGCCCTATATTTCGAGAAATGTATATTTAATATTTATTCATGTTTATTCAACACTAGCTGTACCCGCCCGGCGTTGCCCGTGCATTTAGAAAATGCAGATAAGTGAATAGCGCAGGAATAGTAGTGTAGGACATGTAGACTGTCTCTCTCTCTTCCCCCCCCACACACACAACATTCCCCGTCGATAAAAAGGAACAATATATCCTAACCAGAGCCATCTGTTAAAAAATTAGTTTAAATGAGAACAGACCTCATATTAGCACATGCTAGGAAACCGTAGTCATGTGGTTATAATCATTGGTCTGAAGTTTAAAGAAAAGTAAAACATAAAAAATTCAAAATCAAAGATAGGAAAGAGTTGAAAGGGAAAGATAGAGAGTACAGTACAGAAAAAATAAAAAGTAACGAAAACATGGATGAAATAAAACATCCTGCTTACAGGAAATTTGGAGTTGAGAACCAATTAAATTTTTAATTTAAGTGTAAGTTAAACTTAGATGACAATGAATTAGAAGAGGAGAGTGTTTGTGTATGTTTGTGGAGCTCGGGCTGGGGTCGCAAGGGCCCCTGACCGATTAATGTCTGTTGGTACTGCAGCACTGGGAAGCAGCACCATTCGGATTATTGCTCATGCTCTCAAGAGAGCACTAAACAATAACATCATCATTTAAAGCATGACAGTCAGAGTTAGTTTGGGAGAGTGGAGAGTGGCAATAATTTTTCTTTAGATTGTCCTTTTCGTTAGAGAGCCTCGGGATAAACTATATTTAATGTTCTTCCATTCGGAGCTAAGATGTGTAGATTATCGGCATTACCAACTCTTGAACAACCCACGTACAGTTGACCATGGGAGAAACACGGCTTACGGAGGTCGAGCCCTACAACTTTGAGAGATTGTCCTTGTGCCTTATTAATGCTCATCGCGAAACTCAAACGAACAGGGAATTGTAGACGCTTAAACTGAAACGGGAGATCGGAAGGGATTATAGGAATTCTTGAAATAAACACATCTTCGCCTGCAGCATGTCCGGTCATGATGGTGGAATTGTTATAAATCGATTTAATAAGTTGAAAATAAATGATAGCAACAAATCACAATAATAGCAACACAATAATGCAAATTAAGAAACAAAAACTGAAGAACAAAAACTTTATAAAAAATAATTTTTTTAAAATTTTTCTAATTCAAAAATCGAAAATCGGGCTTCGAGGTCTGGTGGCCAGCCCCTTTGTGCTTCCGTGTAAAAAATTCCAGGTCCCTGCGTGCGATAGATTTGGCTGGAGAGCTCGGTCAGACAAATGGACAGACAGGCAGACAGACAGACAGACACATTACACTTGCTTTTATTATGTAAGATAGTCAGATCACTGAATATGCAATATTTTGATTCATCAACACACTTAAACATTAGGCTTGAAAAATGACATTGTTTTATGGTACAGCCCTTATTTGCTATTAAAAATATTAACATTTGCATATGATTATTTCATTCTACATTTTATACATTGTATATTAACAGAAAAACTTCATTTTTATTTCAAAATTCATACATTACTAATAATCTGTGACCAGGTACGAAACTCAATTCACAGATAGGTTAACAAATGTTAAAAACTGAAAACTTTTGATAATAACAATTCACGCAATTATTAATGAATGGTATGTTTAATTTATACAGGTCAAGTTATACGTAGGGAAGAACACCGAAGCTCTACGTAACCTTAAGCATGCCATGCTTCTCTTAAGCGTTATATTCCCAGAAGATATCCGAAAGAAGCATTACAAGAAAATGAGGTAATTTTCCTCATTTCAATAACACTTTTTTTCTCTCATTTAGGATCTGAGATTTGTTCCTGTGAAATTACTTTCATTTTTTGTAGATTCGAAGGTAAAGTTGCCATAGAAGAGCATAAGTGTTTAGCGGTCGGCTGTTTCATACTCCTGACACTTGGACATTACGATATAGCTTACAGAGTAGCCAAACTCCAGTTAAAAATTCTCCTGAAATGTGGACACACCTTCACTGAAGTACATTTGCAATTTATTTTGATTTCTGTATAATTATAATGAAGTCAAGCATCAATTTATTTTCCTTACCTGTAAATGGAAAATCAATTTCAGTTTGTTTTGACTTCATTACATTTTTTTATTTAAAACAAGATTAATAATGCAAACAATAGAAAAATTGAGAAATGCTTTATTTGCGTTAAATATTAGTAAATAAGAAAATAAATATGAAAAATATCGTTTGAAAATGTTCTTTTCCAATTATGCAAAATAATTACGTTGCGTAATTTAGTTTCAGATCTCATACTAATTCTTTGTTTTTCTAAAGAATAAAAAACTCGTGTATAGTGTCAATTGCTCAAAAGAGAGTGAGTTAGGTCAACCTAATTTTGAAAACTTATTAATAACATCTAGTTAAAGTAGTCTTTTTCTTATTGCCAACTTTTTCACTTCGTTGCTAGCTGAAAACTTTTGAACTAAACTTAGTTAGCTTTTTTTAGTACTCTGCCTGAGATCTACACAACATATTCATAACAAATGCATTAATTTGAAGCAACTGGCTTCATGAAAAGGGCCCTAAAGCCCTTCTAACCCAAGATGGCTATGAAGGCTTTGGAAAGCCAAATAAGTAACGAAAACTACAAATAAAATATGAGAAACTAATAATAATATGCGATGGTATTAAATATGAATAATATGAAAAGATATTAATTTTGAATAATATGCGAAGATATTAGTTAATTTTGCTACTATAATTCTTCAGAAATAATAAGTTTTGATAATTTTACTGCATCGGTATTGAAGATTTCCAAGATTACATAATATCGAATTGGTGAATCATTAAGTTCTTCAAACCAACCAGGCATATACAGTCCATTTTCGATATATGAAAACTGAAGGTAGCAGGAAAAACTACAATAATCGAAAATTTTACTTATCAAGTAAACTTAATATTAGTTTAGAATTCTAGTTTTCGGCATTCAATTCGACTTACTGAATTTTTTTACTTCTGAGTTCGGATATTTGAAGTTCTACTGTAATTTAAATTAAATGCTACTAAAACCTCTCATGCCGTTTTCTTTAAGTGGTCCGTAGATGTATCACTGTTTTTCCGTAAGCAATAAATTCCTGGATGTTAAAAGGGAAAAAAAGTAAACACGGAAACTGCTTGACGTTGATCGATGTTAAATAAAATTCCTTGTTTATGTTTTCAATTATATAAATGCGCTGCTCATCAAAATACAAAAATGAATCATTTAAAATATTACTTTACCTATATTCCCTCAAAACATTTTGCAACAAGTGTTATTTTATGTCATAAGGGTCATAATATAATACTTATCTAATACTGCATAATGCATCGATTGTAAAATTTCGAACTCCTTTCTGTACATTATCCTATAATGAATGATGATAAAGTTTAGAAATATGCAGACTGAAATCCTCGCTAGGTGATTCTGTAGTTTCCGTCAAGCATGTAAAGCGGACTGGGAAAAAAAAGAATTTGCAATGCAATGTTTATGGGGTATGGCACTTTGAAGTGAGGCCTGCTTCGTTGGTGAAAGCAGTTCGTCATTCTTGACCATCATCAAGTCATTTCCGTTGCAACTTCCGAGCAGTATGCATCACTACTCGAAAGCGAAACTTGCTAACACGCATTTTATTTATATGACTACAGACGGAAACAGAGCAGCTGCCAAAAGGTATACGGAGAACAATTCCTCAGTAGACAGCTGGCGAATCGTCAAACATTCGAACTTAAGAGTATAGAATATACATCCAAAGCGTAGCAGACTGATAGTCACAACTTTAAGGAATGATAAAACATGGTAAAAATAATAATTTTTGTAATATAATATGTGGTGGAATGTGAAATGTGAATGCGGAAACGCAATAAATACGAAGAACTTGGCGAACGGAAAATCACGGTTTTAATAGTAGATATTCAAGGGAATAGCTTCATATGAAGGACCACCAATGTGCATCACAATTACGAAAAATAGTTTAGTATTTAAATGATTCCCGGCGTGTCGCTTACTTCAGCAGCAGCGACCCTAATTCTTGCGACAGCGTCTTCAGCGACAGTATTATTCAATATCTCGTATAAGAAATCTGTCTTCGTTTTGATGCATGTATTACATTTTCGGTATTCATTTCGACACTGATGTAAATATTAAACATCATTTCCTGTAAACATCAGTGAATGAAACGGACTTGTCGTTTTCCATGTTCTTCTTACTTACTGTATGCTAGGTTCACAATTCATATTCCACCGCACTTACCGAAATTATTACTTTTGTTAAGTTCTGTCACTTTTAAAGTTGCGACCAAATATTATGTTATATCCTGTATATGTCTCTCTTTTTAAGTTTATTCAAATGGCAGTACAGTACAATCTTTCTTAACCTCTTAACAGACAGTATCGAGACAACGCCCGTTCCAAATAAGAATTTTTTCTGGATTATTCAATATATATTTCTAGGGCTTACATATTTATGTTTCGTGATGCCACCTGTTGAAATTCATGCATACGAAAACCAGTGGTCTTGCTTTTTGGTTTCTCGGCTGCAACTAAATAAGTAATACCCAAAATCCTACAGTTTATTTAAAATTGAAACACATACGCATGATTTTATATTTCAGAAGAACAAAATTTATAAAACATTTTAAAATTACCATACATGATATCATATGAAAGCTACAAATTTTTCAGTGTAATGGCATATAACTTCGAATGTCTGCCTGCTTACAGTTTTAAAAATTCGCTGTGTATACAATGAAGCTTCATAATAGCATGTACATAAATAAACATTTGTCGACAAATCTTATGAAAGTCTTCAGTTCTTCATCATCTTCCTTCAAACGCAATTTTCTCGCTCTGTGAATAGTCTTCGTCTTCATCTTTTTCCTCCTCCTCATCGGCATTATCTTTTTCTAGTACATGTCCAATTCTTTAGTCATCACTTTAAAAGACTGTGTTGGGAACAGAATTGCCTACATCCACCAAAGCCTGCATCTCCTCTTCACTAATACGTATAAAATGTAACTGAATCCAAGATGTCGACCATGGTTATTGGATGTGTTTTAAAATCGAAAGAATTTTCGTCGCTCGACTTATCATCCACAAAGATCATAGATGACAATTTACGCCAACATAGACATAAAATAATATTTTTCACATCTTTTCAGATAAGAAACAAAGTAAATATCATGTCTTTGAAAATCAAGGACACTACCTTGAAGGTTCTCTCATCGATGTTTAAAAAGGGTTTGATTATTCATGTTTATATTCTGGATTATTTCTTTGTTCATTGTAAAAGGCTTACTTAATACTTTTACCTGCGTGTGGGTTCGTAATATATTGAATATACAAGCCCGGTAAAAGGGTGATAAAATTTATTCTTATCACAAGGAATATAACAGAACGCTGTATTTTTTTTCTTCGGAGATATTCCTACAATATCACAATTTCACGCAATATAATCAGTAGCTCTACTTTAAACTGCTAAAAACGTTAAAATACACCGCAGTTTAAAGAGAAAGCTAATTCAGATATTTCAGTTCACACGGAACTAAACACATTGCATTAACTAATCGCAGTAACTAAACAATTGAGCTGATATGTCTCTCTCTGGCCTTTTAAAGTTTTCAATTTGTCATACAGAGAGTTCTAGTAATTTCTTTGCTTCTCGAGATTTCTGGAAACCGAAAGAGTAGAATTACGGTTACAGCCAACATGGTAGTCAATTACATTTATTCAAATTAAATATAAATTACGAGATATCTATTTATGAAATGTTAAATGCGCGTTCTCCTGTATATTTACATTTCCGGAGTAGCTTTCTCTTAAAATATGTCTCATGCTGCATTTCACGGGGATATAAAACAATTTTAATTATAATTCTACTAAAAATAGCTAACTAAATACAAAATCCATAACACTGCCCCCTTCCCAAGGACTACACGTCCCGGGCAGTTCAATCCCTGGCCAGGAAGCCAAACTTACAACTAAGGCATCAATTCAATAATAAACATTACCTACAATAACAAACAACATAAACAATAACTGCAATAAGTAACTTAAAACAAATCAATAAATGAACGCATAAATTTGCAAATTTAGAAACAAATAGGACCATGATCTTATACTATTTACATTATATATACTACGCACTATGGCCATAGTAAGGAGCTAATCTGTCGTAATGAACGACTTTGGACTTAGAATTCGATGACTTACGGATTCGAACTACGAAGTCGTTTAGCCTGTTTAGAACAGTGTAAGGACCATCCTAAAGTGACTGTAGTTTAGGACAGAGTCCTTTCCGTCGAATCGGATTCCACAATCCCACCTTGTCTCCTTCGTTGAATCGAAGTTTCATAGTGTAGTTGAACACCTTTAACACCTTCTCCGACGTATTAAACTACACTATGAAATCTTCTGATTTAGGATTAATTGCTTTATGAACTCTTAGCCAAGCGATTTCTAGTTTTGTCTTGCTTAATTAAAAATCTGCAAAATCGGAGAAATATCAGGAGCATAGGCGTTGAGAATTTCTCTTCAGAGTGTTCTTTTAGTGGAATTAAAAAACGTCATATCTGCTCATTTGCTCAAAAAAGAGAGCGAACAATACCGACTAAACTTTGAAACCTAATACTAACGACTAACACTAAAAACTAAAACCTCGACCATAATAATGATAATAATAATAAAATAATAATAATAATAATAAAATAATAATTTAATAACCATTACCGACTAATTTCTTGTGACATTAAAAGGCGGCTGAAAGAGAAGAGGATAATAACCTGGTAAGACGGCGGAACAGGAGGAATAAACAGAAAGATTACAAATATTATTCATAGTCTACATGTTATGCTTTAACAGAAGTCTTATATTGCCACTTATTTTCGATTGCCATAAAATTTTTATATCCCTTTTTGATATCCCTATATATGTAAAATCTTTTGAGTAACGTGATGCATAAATACGTCTTCGTAATTTTATCTCATATTTATTTAGTTGATCAAATCCAACACTCTACTTCTTCGTGCTGTTTCGAAAACGAAGCCTGGGAAGAAGAGAGAGACTGAGATTAGAAAATGGATTAACGAAACACGCCAACTGTAAGTTCATTGCTAGAAATCAAATTTTCTATTGGCTATATATTTCTAATATGACTGACATTAGAAAATAGGTTAACGAAACACGCCAATTGCGTCAGCTTGGCTATTCCCTGGGTTTTGCAAAAACTGAATAATTTTAAAATTCTGGTTTATTAAGTATTCCTCTCACTTTCTTTTTCTTCATTAAATTCTGATACACAGACAGTTTTTTCTGTTTTTCTTCCGACGTCTGGGGAAAAATTAAAACAGAAAAATAGGGAGTAAAAATAAAAGTAGAAAATAACTATTATAAGAACTATTGCGAACTAAGCTATTATTGAACACTTCTTCTACCAAATACTCGGAAAGTCACAGTTTGAAATATTTTACCTTTCTTCTGAAAAACTGAGTATATCTTAAACCATTGCTTGGAAAATATTTGAACTATTAGATCAATACCAGATAATTCAAGGAGCTGGTGGTAATCTTTTGTTTATCAAAGGAAATAAATCAAATTTAAAGTATCTATTTAAGACGTAATAAAATAGGGAAACATTTCCCTTCGGTTTCCTGTATCGCTAAAAATCGGAAATTAGCTAATTTTTTATTTCAGAATACCTTGTATATTTTTACTTCACTTTAAATCTCAAATAGGTATATTTTAAATTCAGTAGTACTCCCTAAATATGTCAATTCTTTCTTCTCGAAAGATAATAATTTTCAGTTTAATAAGCAAATGGTTCATGTAAAAAAAAAAACTCCTTTCGAGTAATTATGCTCAAATCGTCGCTTTTCTGAATTAAAAAGCTAACCTAAATTAAACGTAATATGTAACTGTACTTACCTTTTTTAAGTAGAATAATAATAGCAACAAGCAATAAAAAAATCAGAAAAGTGATAAATGTTGCACAAATTACTACGATTGCAACTTTAGACATAAAATAAGGATTAAGCAATTTGTCGAACGCATCTATGGCGCCGGCATCTACCCTTACATACGCATCAGTATCGCTTATTTTCGTTCACATATGTTTTTTACAAGATCAGCTCAACTTATGTTAAAAAGTATGTAAAGCATTAACTGAGAAAAATCAAAGCGATATAAATAGTATAGATCTTATGCATGAACTGCAGATTTTGCTAACTTTTGGAGGAAATGTAGCAAATGAAACTTTAAGCCAGTGATTCTCAACCACTGTGCGGCGGCACTTTTGAGTGCCGCCAAATTCTTAAAGTGTGCCACCAATTTTAGAAATGTATATAGTAATTATAATAGGTTTAATTTTAGTATACGGTACACATGAAAATTGGCGAAATTCGGTTTTTAAGACATTAATAAGCGCTCCAGTTGTGGTATTCAAGCCGATTTTGGTGCTATGGAGAAGAGCGCAATTTCGAGCATGTTCACTATATAATTTAAATTGAGAAGTTCTGATTGGTGCAGATGGGAAATTAGCTTATTTGTCAGACATTTTTGTTATTTTTAATAAAATAAGTTCAAGTGTGCAAGGGCCGTAAGAATACATAATTAACTCAATAGATAAACTGGTGGGATTCCAAAAACAAATAACTTTATGGAAGAAAAAAGCTCAGGAAGAAGTTTCAGTCAGTTCCAAAAGATTTTAATAAAACTATTCATAAAATTTTTATTGACCATTTGACAACATTAGAAGAGAGAATTATTCATTATTTCCCAAAGTTAAATATAAAAAAACATTTATGGGGTTCGTAATCCATTTGTGATAACGAAATACTTCTGTATTTGAATTAACTTTGAATGAAGTGGAAGAACTAATTCTGTTTTCTAATAATCGAGATTTAATTTTGAAATATTCGGAAGAATCAATTAATTCATTTTGGATTAACATTAGATGCGATTATCTATTGATGGCCAAAAAAGCTTTAAAAATATTATTACAATTTTCTACATCTTATTTGTGTGAATTCGGATTTTCAGTATTAAACAACATAAAAACGAATAAAAGATCGAGACTGTTTGAATGTAGAAGACGATATGAGAGTAGCATTGTCATTTTTACGACCATATATATGTAAATGAAATTATCAGAAACCATCAACCTCAAATTTCTCATTAAAAGTGTTCTTATTATTAACTTGTAATTAATCCTTTAACAAACGTACTGTTGTTTTTGTAGTACATATTATTTAATTTTATATTCAAAATTATTATCATAAACTATTTTACACAATGTAATTATAGGTAAGTAAACAACTTTTAAATTTATTCTTTTCTTTGTGTGCCACCAAATTTTGAAAGCGTTAAAAGTGTACCACAACAAAAAAAGGTTGAGAAATACTGATCTAAGCTACATCGTTGTCAACAACATAGCGGTGTGCAGAAAATAATTTTGGATATATCCCTAAATGTCAGTCCTAGAACATCTTTTGTGCCCTGTTGTAATCACAGTTTGATCACTACGCTGCGGACAACAATTTACTCAGTGCAAACTTATTAGAAATGTAAATTAATTTGTTTTTAATTTTAAGGTAATAGTGTTCAGCAATATATTTGGTATCCAAGGCGTTTAGTATATTATTTCGCTTCGCTTGCAGTGTTACTTTTTCATAGCATATTGTTGTTGACTAATGCTGGCTTGTCTGACCTGCAGTCAGCCCGAGCCTACGAAATTCCTCTTTGGCAAGGAGCTCAAGATACGCCTGTCCTTGAGCACCTTACTGGTGATGATAGTGCGATTTAGCTTAGCTCCCCCCCCCAATTTTGATGGAGAGCACCTCGGGGTGACAGGTCCGAGCGACTCGCATCCCTCTTCCCCTACCACTAACCTCTCGAGAGTACTTTCGGCTATCCGCAAATTTAGAGTGCCCCCATGCCGCAAGGACACTATACATTTACAAACATCCATGCCTTCTCCGGGATTCGAACCTGGGCTCTACGGCACGGCATAACTACTATACCGATGAGAAGGCTTTTTGTAACTTAAATGTATGTATTATTATTCAATAAATATGTTTGAATGTAAGTTCTAACAAAGAACAAAATATTTGCATATTTAGACTAATTAAACGATAAAATGTAATTTTTAGTTTTTCATATTATTATGTTAATAATGCTTCATTTTAGGTGTTAACCATAAGCAATTCCCTTTAATATCGTCACTGCATAAAGGCGCTCGCTAGACATTTGCACAACGGCGCTTGGCGCGGGCCTGCTGGCGAATTTCGTAAACTAGGCATGTATAAATAAGAAAGCATTTATTTCAGTTGTGTATAGTAAATTAAACAGAGCACATAAGCTTAATAGCTGTTGGCTATTTTATTGATTTTCGCCCAATCTTTCCTTGCTGTTCTGTATCTTTTTCTACGCATATTTAAAATAAACCTTTATGTTCTGTCAAATATAACCTCAGAGTAATTTATCTCCTTACAGCAAAGCGTAGTTATTCTTCCAAGAAATGAGCTGTTTAGTTGGATAAGCAAATAGCTGAATGCTTGAAATTATTTTGTGTCGGAAAACGCAAATGATAAAGACATGTATGCTGTGATTCCCTTCGATGGAACGGAGAATTATCCTATTTGAGTCGGCGTGTTGAAGCACCGTTCGCGGCCAAAGAACTGAACCTGTTTTTAGGTGAAAAGTCAGCAAAGCAAATGAGAGAAAACCTTCGTACTGTTTACACGTCGAAAGGAGCAGTGAATCAGATATTTACCTGGAAATGCCTCCCAATCATTAAGAAAAATAGTGAAGTCTTGATGAGACAGCATCTCGATGAAATGAAGAAATTAGTGCAAGATTAGTATCTATCTAGTGCAGAAATAAGTGATAATGCTACAAAAGTCTATATTTTGATGTCTTTTTCTATCAAAATATGAAAGCTGTTTTAGAAAATCAACGCTACACGACTAATAACCCTTTACAATGATTCCAAAGTTAAGGATACTAAGCGTTCAGCGAAAGATAATGTTGTGTTTTCTACAAGTCAGAAGAAACTTGTTTGCTTTCACTGTAAAAAGAAAGGACTATATAACAAAAGAGTGTAAGAAGAAGACTCTGTGTTTTCAGTGTGGAAAAAAAGTGGTTGTATGGAACATTTTTATGAAACGAAGTTGACTGCTAAACAGGAAGAATCACAAGCTTCACTGATGATTTCTTTTACTGCAAATGATATAATGTCTAGAAGTTTCTTTATTGATTCTGGAGCAACTTTTCATATGTGTTCGAGAAAAGAATGATTTCCTTCACTCACTTCTAAGTCAAAAAATGTTAAATGGGCTTCGCGTTCATCTGCTTTAATTGCAAAAGGTGTGGGTAAATTATTGAGCGGTGTTAACTGTAACTCTCGAAAATGTGCTTTTCGTAACAGACCTGAATGGCGAATTAATTAATTTCAGTGCGAAATATTGGAGCCGAAGGTTTCAATGCGATTTTAAGAATCAAAATGTTTATTATCGACAAAAGCAACAATATACCTTTTGGCTATCGTAATAATCGTGGGTAATACACTCACTTCCAAAAGTTAAGCACGAAGATGTAAAATGCAAAACAATCAACAAATACTGCCTTGATTGACACAAAATTCGGCAGGAAAGTAGCATATATATTTATGCATCAAACAAAATCAATAATTATATGCAGAAATGAAAACAATATTAAATTTTTGTAATTTTGTTTCGTAATTTTTTAAATGTTTATGTAAGTAATGACATACTGGAGACTTAAACAGAATTATGTATAAAGTGAAAATAAACAGCATAAAATGAAAAAAAGGACATTAATAGGGTATGTGATCCCCCTCATCTGTATACAAAGTTTACACCTTGTAATCATGCTTTCAGTTAGGTGGTCAACCCCCTCAGAGTTAAGCAATCACCATTCTTCTTGTGGAGCAGTTTCCAGCTCAATAAGAGTGGCTGGAGATGGAAAACGTGAAGATACAGCACTGGCCGAGAACATCCCAAAGATTTTCGATGGGATTAAGGTGATGCGAATATGTTGGCCACGCCATACGCGTAATCCCTTGACTCTCCAGGTAGTCATCGACGATGTCAGCTCTATGGGGACGTGCGTTATCGTCCATTAAAACGAAAGTAGGGCCAACTGCTGCAGCGTACAATCTCACAATGGGTTCTAGGGCTTCATCTCAATACCAGAAAGCCGTCAAAGAACCCCGCTTAAAGATGTGCAGGTCGGTGAGATATCCTAATAAAATCCCTGCCCACACCATAATACTTCCGCTTCGGAATGCGTGATGTTCGGTTATGTGTTGGGACTGATTGCGTGTTCGTTGTTCACGCCATATCCTTATACGCTTGTCATCTGTCTCCAGAGCAAATCTTGACTCATCAGTAAACATGACATTGCGCCAGTCAGACACATTCCAATTGACAGGTTCCCGCCACCACTGTAATCGTGCCCTCTTGATTGGACGGATAGAGGAACACAAACTCGAGGTACTCGGGCGTACGTCCACTCATATGTAATCTTCGGCGTACAGTAGCTGCAGATATCGCCTTACCAATGAACGCTGTAACCATAGATGTCACACGTGTGGAGGTCGCTCTGCGATTCCGTTTGGCTACAATAGCAATATATTGATCTTCTGCGGGGGGGTAACCCTTGGGCGACCGGCTACGGGCCTTCGGACAACTGTTTGTGTGGTTTGGAATTTTTTCCATAAACATGAAATTACAGAATGATGAACGTCGAAGAAAAGAGCAACATCTGTGATCGACTGTCCTGCTTCAATGCGCCCCACAGCACGCCAGCGCTCAGAATCTTCCAATCGTCTTCTGGAAGTCATAGAAACACGTGTGTCTTGGAAACAAATTGTACGAAAGTTTTAAACAACTTCTATCAGCACTTACAGTCAACTTCTGTAACCCTTCATACAGCTGGCTTCTTATAAGACTGCCTTTTTCCATATTTCTTGACATGAAAGAGCGACTAGCTGTTACTTAACATATTTGCATACTTCCATCTACTTCTGCAGCGAATTGCATCCTCTTCAATTCTGATTGGCTTCCGGGAATTAGTAATTTCTTCTCCGTGCTTAAACTCTTGGAAGTGAGTTGATTTTGTGCTTGACTATGAAGTTTCACATCTAGCAAAAGAGAATGATAGTAATTTGTGGCACCGTATATTTAATCACTTTTCCAGTCCTATACTCAAGAAATTGGGACTTAAAAGTTCGGAATCATTCTGTGAAGTTTGTACTTATGCCAAAGAAATTTCTACCACAATGACAAAAGGGCCAAGGCGCAGAGAAACAAAACCATTGGTTACAAAATACATAAATGCGCTGCAATTACGCCAATTACACAAGCAGATAAACTTAGTAGCTGTTAACTGTTTTATTGCACCATATCTTTTCTTGTCGTTTTGTAGCTTTTCCTATGCATATTTAAAATAAACCGTTATTTTCGGCCGAACCGAAAGTCAGAATTATTTATCGCTTTACAAAGACATTTTAAGATTCTATAAGATTTAGGAAAATTATGGCTTGCGTGCTAAAATTTACTAAAATGCCTTTTTTTTTCAGATGCTTCAATCGATTGACAGAATATCCGCTTTTAGACATACCTGAGCTACAAGCCATTGCAGGAGCTTTCAGAATTACCGTTCACATATTATTTGAAAATAAAGAGCTCTCAGCTGCAGAAGATCTTGGTAAAATTTTTAATATTCAGGAAAATTAAGATCTTTCCGTAGTGTCGGAATTTAAAACTGTATTTTGAGTTAAAAAGAAACATGTAACTTTGCTAAAAAATTCATTTTCAGTTAAAAAAATGGTTTTGAATGATGATAAAATTTTGGCAATTCATCTACTTGCGTCGCCAAGCAGAAACACCCTGACTTCACGAAAGCGTTAACGAAAACATAATGCAAGCAAAAGGCAGTTGTCAGTCTCAAGAAGTTAATATTTACTGTTGAATTTTTTGCCAGAATATTTTCGATTTTATAAGTTAAAAATTATGTAGCATGTTGTCATAGAAACAAAATACATTCCTACAGTTTCAAATTCCATAAAAGTTAAAATTCATTAGTTCCTTTCTATCTGCTTCCAAAATATCTTCAAAATAGTTTTCAGATTTTTAAATAAATAATAATAAAGATTAAAAATATCTTTTTGGAAAGTGGTTGATATTTATTTTGGCGAACGTTTCTCAAATTCTTCATAACTTAGTCTGAAAAACATTTTCTTAAAGTTTTAATATATTTCAAACTAAATCATTACTAAATCATTTCGTTCTGCGGGTGTAAAAACATACCCGTAGATGATTGTTTAAGAAATCTTTAAAAGGAAAAAATCATATACTGTAGTAGATGACCATATAAAACCTACTATTTAAGCTTGTTTAAAACATTTAGAATCAAATTTCTGTATAACATAATGTCAAACTGCTAAGCAAAGTTAAAGTTATTTTCAACATGATTGTCACCAGTCCCAGGTTACCAAATGTACTTCTTGCTAAGATCGTCTTATAACAAGTTTGATACAACTTGATATAGGTTAGGTTATGTAGAAATGCAGGGACCACCTATTATTTACCCTGAGTAAGTAGGTTACTGACCCTTACACTATCTATCCAGATTAACATCGCTTTCCAGGTAACAAGCGTCTAGACCCCAAACCTCACTTTTACTCATAAGTGGTTTTATCCCTTCTCTGGGAAATGAAGAAGGAAAAAGGGATTTTGAGTATAGGGAATATTAGTCTATAGCGTATCGTGTGTGTTTGAAATTAATGTGAATATGCGAAATTAATATAACTATATTATAATCCATGTGACCAAGGAGCCTATTAATCGTAAAATCTTTCCTATCTGCTTTATCTTTGGTGCTGTATTTTTGTTAAAAAATTATAAAATAGCCCCCCAAAAAAATTATTAAAAATCTTAAAATACCAAACAATTCTGTATTCTCCCTAGCTCAGTGGTTAACGCATTAGGTCCCGAGATCGAATCTCGCTAATCGCTGCTTAATTTTTCCGAATTTATAATATTTTTAGAAGTTCTTCTTTTTGTCTCTGTAATTTTTCTCAAGTCATGTTGACTTCCTTTTTATTTTTCCTTAACGTCTTTCATGTGTTTTTTCCTATTTCTGCTCCCTTTTATTAACTATGATGTGGAGGTAAAGGGTTCTTTACCCTAGACACTCTGTAATAATTAATCCTTGGATGATATGCGAAATAATTGTAGTTAACAATAACAATTAGCCTACTGGCATGGGATCGCCTGCTCATATTGGATAATATAAATATGCGAAATATTTGCATTCAGACAAACTTTTGCACAATTTACAAATGGAAATTTTATACACATTTAATCTTACACAATATACAGAATAAAATTAGCCAGTCTATTTTTAAGAAAACTAAGCTAATATAAGTAAATATAGCACCACTAACACATATTCGTTAGCATTTAAAGCGATAGCAACACGCGGTCTTCGAATGTGAGCAATTGTGAGCGCTTGGATGAAATTCAACATGAGCATTTGTAAGCGCTTGGACGAAATTCCCTTTTTCCCTCTGTCATTCCGAAACCCGGGCAATGAGCAAAAGTGAGGTTTGGGGTCTTAGACGCTTGTTTCCAGGTACCCATGGTGCCATTCTGTCGCCGATGTGCTTTTGTTCTTTGCTGCAACCGGCATCGCGAGCTCTGATAGCGGTGTCGTCAGTTGTCCCGTCTTATGTTCCGATTGGAATAGTTAGAATGGCGAGGAGAGTGGTTCGAAAACCAGGGTGCATGGGTCAAAGGACCCTACCCCTCATCGAATGCATAAGTATGATTCTAATAAATTGGCAAGTACAAAATAACTTAAAAATAAGTAATAACAGATTTTTTTTAAAAAAATATATAATTATATATATGAAAGGTACTAATTAAAGTAAGTAAAAACAAAAGGAAGGCGGGGCTATTATCAATAACTTGCCCTATTGGAATGGTTAGTTTGCTGGGAACGGCTTTTAACTGCGTACGAAATGATTGTATCTTCATCACACCTGGCCATTCGCTGCTTAGCTTTTTCCACTACTTGCTTAGCACATAAGCTTAGCCCCTTGCTCTACATTGTGAATGCTCTGTGTCCTGCTTCATTTTGTTTGCGGCTCTTATTGCTTTCCTATGGAGTTGTACGTACAAATATAGTATCTGTGTTTAACTGCTTTGTTTCGCTGTTGCTGAATCACTTTTTTTGGCAGCTAATTTGTGCCACATAGCTCTTGATTTCTGGAGCCAGAAAGTTTGAGTGCACATATCTTAGGAATGGGAATAAATCCTCTTCTGAATTTGACTTCTTTAGATGAAGTGACTTTGTTAACGAGCAGGAAAACATATTTTTCGGGGTGATCTTTTTCTCCAAATGCACAGGAATCTGTTAAAGAGAGATTCCATGCATAGAATAACTTGATATGTTAAAATTAACAAAAGATTTATGAATTTTTAAGATTTTCTATTACGACATTCTGCTACATATTTCACAGTTTGCCCTTTAGTAGTCAATGAAATATATGACGGAAGGCCAACTGTGAATTTGGGAGCAATTAATCATTATTGTAAGTATCGGCGCCCAGATTTTAAAATTCATTTGAACATAACTTGAAGAATTGATATAGGCATTTTTCATTGATGCTAAAATATATTTAAGATATTTATCATATGTTTTTCTAGGCAGGAGGAGTTTTCAGCTACTCAAGCTGGTCAAATTTCAAAAGGAATTGGTCAATATCCTCAATCTTCTTGCTCGCATATACTTCTACCAGAAAAAGTACGTAATAGTTATCTTTAAAAAACAGTTTAATGCTGATAAATTGCACATTAAAAGAAAGATATATAGTTATCAAATGTAATTATTAAAAGAATATACGAAGCTGTGGGAACTATAAATTCTTTATTTTCATGAATTTTTATGTTATGTTACTTTTACCTTTAATATGTAATCTACACAAGAGTAGAAATGAAATAGCATCCAACTGAGTGATAATGAGTGTGCGAAAAGCTTTACACAAGTTTTGCTATTTTCTACAATGTTCCGCCACATGAATTTCATTTTGGCCTTTAACATTCGATAAAGTGAGGGGGTCCGAAGCGTTGGAAGATAATTCACTGCAATTTTCCATGTGTCTTCTTTTAAATGGCATCTCACTGCTGTTTTGCTCAAATGATCTCAGTGTTGGCTCCTATATTCACCTTGCTTTCTAATCAAATTACTCGGCGAAAGTAAGTAGGGAAAATAAATCCCCATGAAGATTTGCTATCATCACTTTCCCAAAAACGGATGCATGTACAATTCTGCCAAAAAAAAAAAGTCTCCCGTTTTACTGGGCGCCAACTGAAAAAGTGTGCTAAGATAAATTTTTAAATTTTTCACAAAATTTTAATATTTATGCATAATGCGAGTCGTAGAATCGAAGTATAAAAAAAAAATTGTTATGTCTTTTCAGAAAAGTTCTATTTTGTATCAAAATACTTATGTTAGAATAATACTGTATAAAAATCTAATATATATATCCTAAGCTGCGTTTTCGAGACGTGTAAAACGCAAACTAAATTTCCTCAATCGGCCCAGCAGAACGGGAGATACAGAATTGTCCCCCCCTTTTTTTTCTGTACAAAGTGTACCATTTCTTTGGAAGGAGTTGCCAATTCATGTTTCAATAACTTCGATTGCTATTTTTAACGGAGAGCTGTAATTTAGAATTCAGGTTCTGTAATTCAGTCTTTCTTGTATGACAAACTGAACGATGAGAATCCTACCTGTCAATACAAACGTTGCGCAAAAAGTAATTTTTAAATAGTTTTCTTTTTTTTTTAAATAAATAGTTTTTTAGTAATGTGTCATATTTTTTAAAATTAAGTGAGTGTTACGTTTTGTCTTTTTAATCATGAAATATATTCTCCAATATTAATTTAGACGTCAAACAACAAAAATCAGCGTTATATTTGCAAAATAATCTGTGAATAATATATCGTTATATTTGTGAAAATTTGCAAATATAACGCTTATTTTTGTTGTTTGACTTCTAAATTAATATTTGTTCGGCGTGTTATTTTACCTTAATATTCTGCAATCTTTCCTTTATTGTGTCCAAGAAAACCCACGGAGATGATTTTTCTGATTCTACAGAAATTTATGAAAATTAAATTCTGTACTGCTCTGGTGTTGTTGCTAATAATCCCAATCTCCGGCGAACATATCTGGCCTGCGAAATTTATGCAATAATATTTGAATTCCATTTCTCATGACTTCTTTATTCCGCATGATAACGTTTTTTCTTCCAGTGTTGACAGTGTGTCCTCATTATTGTGATAAACCTATTAGGAAAAAATTCCTTCTTCAGTTTATTTGCTTCATGCGATTATCGTATTAAACCTATAATGGGTGAAAGCAGTTTTAGTGCTTTCCTTGTCACTCTCTTTTCATGACAAAATGTAAATGAGATAGCGAGCGTTTATTCAGATTGAGGATGCTATTTAAGCGAAAGTTACGCAAGTTAGTTTTAGAGGGTGTTCTACTTCAGGCCACTTCGTACCGTGACTATTAGCAATTTGATTCTGTGACGTTCAATGCTTCTAGCCATTTCGTTTGTTTCGCCTGTTTTCTACAAACCACAGCCTTTTCTGCGCGTTTAAATTATCCTGTGAGCCGTCAGGCTAATCTATTACATTTGAATTACACTGGTGTGCAAAAATTAAGGACGAGACGGTTTTTTCAATATAACTTTCTACAAAAGCTTTCCAAATCAACACATTTAATACCGTAAGATCCCCAATACGTAAGGACATGAGTAATGTAAGTAACACTTACTAAAAGAGAAATCAGAGGGATAAAAAGAAGCTTTATTGAAAAAGTAGCATGGAGCGCAATGCGACTGAAGGCCGAAACATCCCTGTGATGGGTGTCCAGCAAGAAACATCCGGTCTTTAATAGGGGATATGATCTCCCCTGACTGCTAGGCAGGTTTCACATCATTTGTGCATGCTGGATATGTGGTTGTTAATGAGCTGTTGAGACACTGCTGCTCGTTCCTCTTGTAGCACCAATCGCAGTTTCGGAATCGTTACTGGCGATAAGTTACGTGCTGCCACGGGTCTCCCTAGTAAGTTCCGTACATGCTTGACGGGATTTAGATCCAGAGACCTTGCCGACCAATCCATGTGTTCAATATCTTCACTCTCCAACAGCTCTTCGACAGTAACTGTGCGATGAGGTGGAGCGTTGTCGTCCATGAAGAGGAACTGAGGACCCATAGCCCTTGTGAAAAGACGCATGTAAGGAAGAAGAACCTCGTTACAATAGCAGTCCCAGGTGACGAACCTCCTTGGGAGATATGAAGGTCGGTCCGGCTACCAAGCATTATGTCTGCTCGAACGAGAACTCCGCGACCTCCAAAACAGTCCCTTTTGATGATGTTGAAGGGGTTATTGCGTGTTCCCCGCTCTGTCCAGATGTGTATGTGTCTAGAATCGCAACTCAGACTAAATCTGCTCTCATCTGTAAAGAGTACTCGTCCCCATTCATTGTCTCTCCAATTCCGGTGTTCCCGGCACCACAGAGAACGCCTTCTCCGATGGGCAGGCGTTAGAGGTACACACCGTACAGGGCGTCGTGCAAACAGACCACCACCGTGCAGTCTTCTGGCCACGGTAAAACGCGATATCGGTCGTCCAGTCGCCTGTGTCGTGTGTCTAGCGATTTCTCCCGCTGTCTGCCGCCTGTTTCTTCTGGCCTGTAAGGCAATATACCGGTCATCTGCGGGTGTGGTTCCTCGTGGACGACCACTACTAAACCCCCGGATAGCTGTTCCTGTAGTTTGAAATTGTCTCCAAAGTCGTGAAACTATGCTGTGAGCAATTCCGAACTCTGCAGCCACACTTGTCACACTGCGGCCTTCCTCCAACTTCCCAATGATTCGACCTCGGGTAAAAGCATCCAGATGTCGTCTAACAGATTGATTATTCGCCATTTCTCGCTGAGGCAGCAACTCGGTGTGATTTTAACTGCTATACGGCGTGCAATCTCTTTGCCAGAAATACTGATCTTACACCGACAACATGCTTTATACTACTCAGACACTCCCCCATTGCGTCTACCTGCATATCTGCGCATGTGCTACCGTACATCACCTTACTTAATCTCCTGATTGGTCTTTCTGTCCGCTCTGCCTCTTCGTTCAGCTGATATGCTAATTTTTCGACTTCGTCCTTAATTTTTGCACACCAGTGGAGTTCAACATTATGTATTTAAGGTAAGCTAGAAGTGTTATCTTGTGTAAATCCAAGTTGGGTCTTTGTTACTTCTTTGTGTTCAAATAAAAGAGTCTTACACACCCTTCTTCTGATTTTTGTTTTGTTTCACAAGACTAGAAGATAAACTACAGAGTTTTAAAAGACTATTAAAGAATTATGTTCCTAAAGAACACCAGACTTTATAAGGTATATGACTCTTAATTTTTTAAGATAATTCATTTACAGATAGGGTCAACCTTATCACCCCCAATCGTAAACTTTATATATTTATATTATTTTCCAAATAATAATCAGGACATTGAATTTATGATAATTTACACATGTATTAAAAAAAACTTATCCTTTTGTATTACCTTATCTTTCTGTATAACAGAAAATATTTCAAACTAACATCTTTTTGGCGTGAAACCTGCTGCATTATAAATGCACATATTCATGTCTTAAATATCCTTCATAAAACTTTGAAAACTGAAATCAAGCAAAAAAACAATATTAATACAGGTTTTATTTGAAACATCAATACATCGACAAAGAATTTTGTTAATGATGTTAACTTCAAGCCAGTTTTCTGTAAACCTTTCAAGTCTACTATTATAGCTTTTTTTATTATTATTATTCGCTAGGTAGAGCTATGTTCTCTTCTTATTTAGATCACCTCCCTTATTTTGCTTTGGCTCCGCTTCCTCAACAAAAACAATTTTGCTACTGAAAAACCTACCTGGAAATTGGTAATTTTACATAAAATCTACTGTTATTAGTATCCAGGACAATCTACTGTTCCTTGCATCCTAATTTCGCATTTGCCATTAGCGTGTTTCTATTCCATATAGGCTAAAAACCCGTAAACAAACTTTGGGTTGGTGTTCGGTACGGTAAAGAAATATTATGTACCATAATTTTAATCATACTACTCAAGCGACAAGCGAAACAAGGCTCATCCGTCAATAGTATCGAATCCGAAAGTAAACTGCAAATGTCTAATTATTTTAAGCCTTTGGCTACTAGTTAACCCGATGGTAAACTGAGTTACGTTGGAGTGTTAATGCATCTTTCTTGGGTCTTTTCCCACCAAACTCTCACCAGGTAGCGGGCGATTTTCTGCAATTCATGTGCAAAATTACTTCTGCGCAAAATAGCTGTAATGCCAGATCTTTCGTAACTTGGGAAATCTGTTGTTGTTTCAAATCCCCTTGAGGCAGGAAAGCCTACACTAAGTCCAAGAGACCTTGCCGCACAAGCAAATCGCTGTCTCAAGGAGACGCCTATACAATCCAGTAGATGAGCGGGAGAGGCAGGGAGGGAACAGGCACACGAGGGGAAGGTCTTTTCTCCCTCTTTGAATTTCATGCATCGAAGATGCCCACTTCTGAATCCGGCCATGGTCGTTTGGATAGGCCTATATCTTTTACTCAGAAGTGACAGGCCTTTGTTTTTCAGCGAAATACCACTGAACAGGAGAAATTTTCCATGCCATGTTAGTTTTATGTTTGTAATAGGAATGAATTTCGGTTGGGAATAAATCAGTAGAAGTGGGTGTAGGAAGATCACAACCTTTTCTTTCAGAAAAAACCGAAAACAGGACTATTGGAGCACGGAATCCGAATAGTATAGAAACTAGTATAGAAACATTTCCCCCCCCTCCTCCAGAAAATCTAACGTTTCTATACCAGTTTCTATACTCGGATTCTGTGCTCCAATAATCCTGTTTTCAGTCCTTACGCACTTGTCAGACGATAATGCCCAAAAATTTCGCTCATGTCCTGTAATGTCTTTCCGTTTGAGGGCTTTCTCGGAAGTTGTAAATTTATCAGTATTTTGGTAATACTGTCTATTTGACTCCTCTGCAACGAATGTAAAAAATCACTGCCAGTAAACAATGCTGCAGCATCCGCTAAACTATCCGGAACGTTTTCTGTATTTATTTCTGAGCGAACTAAAAGCTTCCAATACTGGGGTTTTGTCTACTGACGACCATTCTTCTTGAGAGTCAGAATCATCCGTATCCGGGCTTTGAATATCAGACCTGCTTTAAATTCTTCACCGGATAAGTCTTAGGAGATGTATAATATCGTCGTTTCACTAGATCATCGATAACCTTGTCCTCGGAATTCGACAAACTATCTGTACATCACCCCATTCTATTTTATTATTGTCCCTACTTAGAAATTTACTGTAAAAAAAAAAGGTCAAATTAGTCTGGAAACACACCATTGCTAAAATCGATGTTCTTAGTGATGAAGTTCAATTATACAGACGTACTTGTGGACAACGTACGAGCAACGTGGCTCCACGAAACTGTCGGCTGTATAGAATGCGTCTGCCGCTCAGTTTCCTAGATTTATGTCAATGCATAGGTGAAGGCTGCGGTGTCGAATGGCATGTTCGTTTTAGCATAACAACGTCAAGAAAGCATATTCATAGGAATGCATTTTTGCAATGCACATTTTAATGCTGAAATGTAGGCGCGTCGACCTAGTGCTCATGTGTACCCGACCTTATTGTAAAATATTACAAAAGCCCACCGACAACAATAATCCACCAAAATAATCCGCAGAAAACGATTTGTCGTTGCCGCCGTTTGAGTACTAATGCGCACAAAACGACTTTAGTCGCTTCCCGTGCAAGATGTGTTATGATATTTCGGAAAGAATGTATTTTATGCTATGATTAAAATCTAAGAATTTCGGTGTGAAAACGGGGATTAATTTCGGCAACAGTATTTATAAATAAATACCTAGAGGGGCATAGATTTTCGATATCATTTTAAGTGAGCTTATAAATCAAGTCTTTGTTAATATAGTTCATCTTTTACAGTTACAATAAATGCTCGGAGATGATTAATCACCTTCAAGATGCTTACCAGCAAAGAGGAGATAGCGTTTCCGAGGCCATATATTATATGATTCTCGCAAAGTTTCTTAGAAATTCAGGTATGTACCATATTTTATGTTTATCAGTCCCATTATTCTCAGTAAATATTGAATTTAGATTTGGTAACCTCTTACAGATGGCCCTTCCGCGCGTACTGACAGAATGGTGATGTGTTGTGAATATGCAACTCGTTGTGCTGTCGTTTCTTCTCATCCCAAATATGTTAACAGATTATTTTGCTTGAATGCAGAGATGGCGTTATGGTAAGATACATTTCCAGCATCCCACCTAAAGCAATTAAGACATCTAAATAATCTAAATTATTTAAAACACCTAAAACATCTGAAAAATTAAGCTTGAAAGTAGTAACCTTAATGCACTCTCTAATGTTTTATATGTGTATGATATATGTAAAGCACTTCATTTCAATCAACCTGAAATCGTATGTTGCCCTCCTGTAATCTCAGCTTACGTGGAAACAAATAATACCTATGCAACATCGGCTGACGAGTGACCACGTGGTATGCTGCCGCACATGTGTATAGTGTTAAGTATGTGTACTGTAAGACGATGCACTTTAAAATTTGCTAACCAATTTTTTTTAAGACTCTCCTTCAAGATATTTGTTGAAGACTGCGAGATGCAAATTGTTGTAATACTTAATATTTATATCAACAGATCTTCGAGAAAGTAAAATGATCAAGAATTATTAAAATTTTTCATATTTACATCATTTATTTCGCTCTTAAGACATGTAGGTACTGGATGTAAAATATTAAATTTATGATAGCAGCAGATTTGTCATAAATCTTCAATTTAAAATTGAATATGAGTTTTTATATGTCCCCACAATATTATTTTTCTTCCATCATAGATTGAATTTCGTATGTAATCATACACAATACGTCTACAAGGGTTTTAGAACTGAATTTTTTTATCACTCTCGACCAAGCTGCCAGACATTAATTTATGACTACTAATGTAGCTCAACTAGTTTTCATTAAAATATTGTCTGCTTATTACAGAAGTTTAGATGAAAGCTTTTGTTTGATTTTATGCAGTCGATGTCCATTGCTATGTATTCAAACACAAAGAGGAAAATGCAACTGCGTTTGTTTTGCACAGAATATTTTAATAACGAACTCCTACAAGATATCCGGCCCCCCAGCGGTATAAAATCGCTGAAGAATGGTAGTATCGATCTGGCTTCGATTCCAGGCTAATAGGCTGGCTGCATGGTGTTTTCGTGGTTTTACCCATGTGTAATGTATATACGAGCCAGTTACTTATAGAAAGTCCTCCACAAAAGCATTCCTTTCTTTAGGCAGATAACCCTAGTGTGCTTTGTCATCACCAATTAAACCAAACCAAACCAAACCTACGAAACATTCAGAATGTCTATGAGCATGCCAAGATACGTACAGCATTAGAAGGTACGAAGAACGGAAAGCGGTGATAAAATTATAACCTTCAAATCCCGATTTCTTTATGCGTTCAGCCTTAAAGTTTTTAGACAAACTATAAATTAAGGATTTTCGTTAATATATAACTGTTATTTGCTTGCCCTTTCACAACTTACAGAAAACTTTACGACAGTGTCAGTGCTGTTACCCAAAAAATGGTAAGATTAGCTATGATATGAATCTGTTCTACAAGTGAGAGCTTTTAAGACATACGGCTATAAACTGGTATCTCGAATATATCATTCTTCAGAGCAACTTACCGATAAATTAAACGTTCCCAAATTTTAAAACAATTCAGTCTCTTCTGCAAATATTTATTGGATTGTTGTACAATAGTAAATTAAGAACAGAAAGAAAAGAAAAAGGGGGGAAGAAAAAAAGTAGATGAAATAAAGTAAAAAATTTTGACCTTACTCAATACAATACAAAAAGCATTAATACAGAATATTCCAAAAAGAATTCATTATTAAATACTTCATATGTGCATGTGTTAGCATACATTTAGGTATTTTTGCATAATGAAACTCAAAAGCATAGAAAGCGAACGTGCGCCAAGATATATATTGGCGGGAGAAAGCATTCAGTTCGCATTCGATTCTCATCTTAGCTAGTTGGGCCAAAAGGTCTCATTCAGTTAGTGTTTTATCTTTTAGGTACTGTGTCAAAGTATGCTTCTTTTTTTATTGCCTAAATAGGTAAGCTGATGATTTTAGGACTGACTGTGATTCTATGTAAGTTATTCTTTTCAATACTTCAAGTTTTGATGTCTGTGAAGATTGTTACTTTGTGTTTTACATAAGTTAAGCAAAATTCTCATGCTTGTCAAAACAAAGATTTATAGTTATTTTGACTCATGATTCTTTGATGAAAACTGTGCTAAATACAGGAACGTACTCAATACGCCTTTGCGTGCTATTGCACAATCCAACAGCATGACAAAAATGCACATCATAAAAATCAGCAATAATCTACCTTAGAACTCGTAGTTCCAGTTTTAAGAATAAATCAAATGAGTTTTTTTTAATCAGTTAACTTTATAAGATTAAAAGAGTTAACTTGTTCAAATTAAAATCAGTTACCTTCATAAAGTCCATAAATAAATACGGCAAAGCATACGAAGGCTATCTGCCAAAGGAATGGGTTTCCTTCGTAGAGAGTTCTCAAAGACAAACTTGTTCATATTTACGATACACATGAGTAAAACTACGAAAGCATTCAATGAAGCCATTGTCAGGATTCGAACAATCAATGTTCAGCCAATAACAGGCTGTGCAGTAACTTTGGTCACGTGATCAGTATGGAAAAATTATACTTTTATACAGATCCTGTGGAAAAATTATCTTAATGAAAAAATATTTTATAACCAAACTAATTAACTAAAACTAAACAAACTTAAAAATATTACGATCAAAATTATTTGAAACAGTTAAAAGCATTGGAGGCTGTTAAATGTAGACTATTAAAGATTGTGAAAATAAATTTTAGAATGATACTTTTTACGCCTGAATATATTAAAAAGGAGCTTTAATTTCTTTTTTTCCCCTCTTTAATTCGAAAATTTTTGTCTAGAACAATTTAATTATTTTTACTTAGTGTCTTAAAGTCATTGATTCGCCCCCTGTCTCTTTAGTTTCAACAAAGTAATTTAAGTTTTGCAATTTTGGTACATTTACCGGAGTTCATTTTTCATAGTGTGACAATATTTTGAAAAAAGATCTTGAATGTGACGAAAAGCAATTAATTGGAAACCTACTCTATAGAGAAACCGCGTAAAAATTTTTCTTTTATGCATTTTTATTAGACTAAAACTCTCTCCTAGTCTAGCAGTTAACTTCATTTTTTAAATCAAGCCATGAATCTACGAAATCTATTCAAGAAATCATGAGATCTTTTTCACTGTGTACATTATTCATATTGTATTTTCTAAAACTATTGTCAAATCAATGCTATATCAGATTTCATTGTTTCTACAGAGTTTAAAAAAAAAAATCCTCGTCATCGCTTACAAACGTTTACGTGTTTTAATCTGGAAATTCATTCCCCCCCCCCAGGTCTCAGGAAAATAATTTGCGTGAGGCATGTGGAGTATGGTACGAACGTGCCAAAAATCTGCAAAATCAAATTCGTCTCGACAATTATTGGGCTTCATCTGGCTCCCTTTGTCTGATCATAACGGACACCTTCAAACTCCAGGAAAAATTTTTTGTCTATACGGAACAAGAAGCGTCTTCCATCAAGCACAAAATGCAAAAGGTGAGTGGAATGCAGTTTAAAATATTTCATTAAGCATATACAATACTGGCCATTAAAATTACACTATCATGAAAGAAATTTGTTACACACTTGAAATTTGTAAAATACGTACATCACAGAGAATCATGCTAATAATTTGCGATACAGCACATGTACTTCTAAGTAACATTATAAGATATTTTCTCCCTTAAGGCGCTTTCAGTGCAGAATAGCTTTTTAGTGGTTTCCGTTTCACTGGGGAATCGATGATAACGAAAAAGCTGATTTCTTTGCCAACAGGGGAGCTCACTGTTATGCAGAAATTTAAGAACATTAGCTTTCAATTTCTCAAGCTCTTGACAAAATTCACTACAAATAAAATTTCATGCTAAGCCAATTTAAACTTTAAAATATACCTGAAAAACTTAGGATGTTCTTTACATGAACCAGTCTACGATCCAGGATTCCCGAAGATATGCTACAGCAGCAAAATTCAGACTTTGAACACACCATGATTGTCTTCATCGATCTAAACTGGCCGATTCCTCTGACTACATTTTATGCTCTTCTAGACGACCAGTAACAGCTGATCATATGAAAGAATATTCTACTCTAATTCATCTCAAACCAAAAGAACACCACATGAATGCCCCCTTCCGCTTAATACTAGTACAATCAAAACAGACTGCTTTAGCCGCATGGCTGACCTCACTCCTTACACTGTACTTTCGTTGCCCTTTGCTATAAAAACAGCTCCTTTCATCCGGACTTGCGAACAAAATTAGAATCACTAGCAGGGTTTAAACAGGCTGATATGAGCTATCGCCAAGTGGACCAGCTACTCTGTCATTGGAGTAAAGTAAAGTAAAGTTGCATTGTTCAGAAATATTGGAGAGTCAGAAGTCAGAAGCCCAGTTAAACCTAATGACAAATTGATTGGCATTTATAAAAGAAATAAAACTATCTTCCTTAAACTATAGAATACAGTAATATTGCTACAATCACTCATTTTTCAATCTGCCAGATTCTTACTTTAACACCTACCCACAGAAATGGCATATCCCACATAATTTTCTCCTTTCGAATTTCAAGAGACAAAATTATTGAAACTAGAAAGAATATATGTAAGTAAATATGGCAGACTGATTAAAAATTAAAACAATTTCAGCAATTTTTACTGTGTTGCTTTTGGGGGGGGGGGGAATTACAGTAAAAGTTATTGAAAGTGCTTCTGTTTTAACCAATCTATACATTTACATCTTTGTTTTCCTGTATTTGCTTGTGTCTTATAAATCAAAATGATAATAAATTAAAATGTTTATATGTATCTTCTAGGAATTGGGAACCATTCAAAGTGCCATCCACAATTATACTCCTGTTCTAGATTCTGATGTGAAAGAAAGTACAAAGTTCTTCCAGAAAGTTTTAGATGAATGCAAAGTCTTAAATGCATGAAATTCACCTGAACAAAGTTTTTTCTTAATTAATTTGTTTGCAGGATACTAAGAGGATTTGCTGAAAAAAAGTAAGGTAAAATCGAATATGTGAGCAATTTAAAGTGAAAAGGATTTTCGTTGAATTCTAGTAACATAACGTATTTGTATTTTCAGATTATTACTGTAATTTGTAAAAAAATTAATACACTGTATTAAATTTGAAAAAGAGAGCATAAAGTAAAAATGCATTTACATTTATTACTTTCAGCTGCATCAATAAAAATATTGGATTGTATATTTTTAATTAACAAATATTTGTTAAAAATTTTTAACATATTTCAAAAGAAATTTGGTTCCACAGATTGTTATAAAAATGCATACATGAAATGAAAATACATGAGTTTCATTAAAAAATAGCAAATGACTGGGATTTCAGAAAATATTAAGTCATTTTACACAAAAATAGTACACTAATTTCATTACAACAACAAAATTTATAAAATGATTTTTAGCAACAGTTGACGCATTTCATATCACTCATGCATGGAACTACACAAATACATGCAGGCTGGGATAAACAAAAATATCTCAGAAAGTAAAACTAAAAATTCTCCCAAACATGAACCATATATTTTATTTTTAAATCTTTTACTCTGTTTAACATTTAGGTGCCACTGGATAAAGTAATTATATTATTTAAAAACAAATGAATTGTGTATAGTTACTCTAATTTCATGTCACATTATTTTGAGATTGCAGTAATTCATTTAATTTTTAATTATATCAGTATGTGGATTGTATGTAGTTATGCACTATAATGTGAAATATTTGCTTTTCTGAATCTCCTAATCATTTGCAAAAAAAAAATAATATTTTCACTTAGCTAAAATAAATCACTTAGCTGAAATCAAATTTTCACTTAGCTAAAATAAACCTTACCCTACATTATTTTTTAATATTAATTACATTTTCATAGAGAAGAAATAATCAGAAACAAGAAATTTAACAATCCTTCTATCAATAAATACATACATGCAAATTTACATATAAATATAGATAATACTATATTCAAGAGACGAAATTTACAAAATCAGCATGTAGAAAAACCATCATTTGATAATTCAAAATAGCATCAAATTCACACTGATTCATAACATACTATACAAGAACTTCTAAAGGTGCTGCAGCTTTTTCAGAAATTTTCATAATATGATTGTTTTTCCTGACTATTTCAATTTGATAGTGGGTTTCTTGAAAATCATATAACTTATTTAAAGGAAGGTCTTTTTTGCATGAAATTATCAGTCAATTAACTGACTCAAATTTTAAAACAGTATGTTACAATATTTTAAGCATAAAATTTCTCTCACTCTTTTTTTTTTTTTTTTTTTTTTTTTTTTT
>KK115354.1:142843-170257 GCA_000611955.2 Stegodyphus mimosarum
TTTTTTTTTTTTTTTTTTTTTTTTTGCAATGACAAAATTTTTACACTCTAGTATGAAAAATGTGTTGAGTATTTTAAAACTGATTATTGATTCTTCTCATGGCATGGTAATCAGTCCCCCCTCCCAAGAGCCGATGATATAAAATATCATATTTAAGTTTAAAAATGAAAGTATTTATCTTCTGGATATTAACTTTAAAATTTTTACTATGAAGAACAGAAATTAGTAAAATAAAAACATTTGAAAATCTCATGTAAACATAAAACTGACTTCTTGTTCAATATTGATTCAAGAGGCACAAAATTTCTGAAGGTAAATGGAAGTCAGTAAAAGCTATATTTATGAGTTTTTCTCCTCCCAGTAGTGCTAAAAATTTGCATTTATTGTGATGCTAAGTTAGCAAGGTTCCATCATATTCCATACAAAGGACACTAAGTTAGCTTTCATCTATTAAAACTTAATCAATATAAGTACCATAATGAAACTATCGGTACTATTTTTAAGAAGTCAAATCTTATTTCAATGAATGAAAATGTGAAATTATGAAGAGCATAATAGTACTTATTATAGAAGCTTCAGTTCACAAAATATTTCATCATGATAAAACGATTTTAACATAATGTAATGATAAATGAAAAATATATATACACAGTCCAGTCACATTAATGTGACCACCACGTACTTTCCATGTCAGAGTTAAATAACCAATCACAGAAGGCAGGTGGCAGCACAGTGCAGTTGAGCGTATATAAAGGGTGTGTGAGGGCTTCGGAAAACATTTCAATCGTTGGCGTAATGCAGAAACGAAGCGATTTATCCGACTTCCAAAAGGGCATGATCATTGGCTTTCGGGCCAAGGGTGGAAGCATTTCCGAAACGGCTGAGTTTGTGAACTGTTCGCGTGCCGCCGTGGTAAAAGTGTACCGTGCATGGCAAAATGGGACTGTCCAAAATCAGCGACGTGGCAAATGTGGTGCACCACGGGCCATAGATGACAGAGGCGAACGACGGTTGCGGAGATGCGTTCGGGCAGATAGACGGGCTACCGTTGAGCAACTGACCACCAAAATGAACCAAGGGGCTACCAAAAGTGTCTCCCAAAGTACTATTCAGCGAACATTGCTGCGTCTGGGCCTCCGAAGCAGACGCCTGGTTCGTGCACCTATGCTGACTGCTGTTCATCGACGGCGAAGGCTAGAATTTGCACGCCAGTACAGCAGCTGGACGTCCACTGAGTGGCGACAGGTTGCGTTTTCGGATGAATCGCGTTTTATGCTCCATCGGACAGATGGACGTTGGCGTATAAGGCGTGAAACCTCTGAAAGGAACCACCCTGCAACCATTGCCGGAACGGTCCAAGCTGGAGGCGGGAGCATTATGGTCTGGGGAATGTTTTCCTGGCATTCTCTAGGTTCACTGATCATTGTGGAAGGCACAATGGATCAATACAAGTACGCATCTGTCCTTGCGGACCATGTTCACCCCTACATGCGCATTGTTTTTCCTCAGGATGATGGCATCTTCCAGCAGGACAATGCGAGGTGCCATACAGCTGCCAGTGTACGTGCGTGGTTCGAAGAGCACCAGGATGAGTTTACCGTCCTCCCCTGGCCAGCAAACTCACCTGACTTAAACCCAATCGAGCATCTGTGGGACCATCTCGATCGAGTTGTTCGCGCCATGGATCCTCAACCGCGTAATCTAGCGCAGCTGGCCACGGCATTAGAGTCGGCATGGCTCAACATCCCAGAGAACACCTTCAGGGACCTATGTGACTATCTTCCTGCACGTCTCGCAGCAGTCCGCTCTGCGAAAGGTGGTTATTCTGGCTTTTGACAGATGGTCACATTAATGTGACTGGACTGTGTATAAAGTAATCAGTTGCTGAAATAACAGAAACTTGTATCTTTGAAAATTTAGAAATAAATATATATACTGATTGCCCAAAAACTTATGTATGATAATGATCCAAAGTGCATAAAGACATTTCCAGACAAATGAAGTGTATCTAAACCATACATAAGCTATACACAGACAAATACTGAGATTCCCTACAACATTTAATAATTGAAAATAGGTAAACAGGATGATATTAGTAACTTTAACCATAAATGCCCTTTCTGTGTAAAATAGTTATATAGATATAGACATAGATCTACATAACTGTTTTACATGTTATAGAGATCTATAACGAACTGCCTATAACCATAGAATCATCAAGGGCAAATGCATTAAAGATCTTCCATGAATGTACACATCAGTGAATGTACCTTTGCCCAACAAACAAACAACTGTTATTCATACAGTACTAATAACAATAAATATACACTAATTACCAGGTTGATACAGACCAAGCGAAAAGAAACAGCATTGAAGATCGCATCTGAGTCCAATACTAGAGTCTCAAGGAATACCAGAATGCAAACATAATGGCACATACTGCCTACTCTAGAATAAAAACATGTACTATATAGTACTGTTGACAGTACATAATTAAACAACATCTTGAATGGTGTCAGGAACATACTTTATAAAAGTGAAGTTTTATAAAGTATCATTGAGCTGAGAAATCAGAAAAATCCTATTTCCTGTTTCACTGAGCTAATGGGAGATTAGAACTGAAGCATTGACAACAGAAAGTCTTCCTGCAAACAAACACTTCTCTTCAAAATGGTGGTAGTTCTGTCATGATATGAAAATATTTCATGGGACAAATAGGTTTTTTTTCATATATCTGAAGAAGTCCTTATATATTGCATACCACAGGGTACTTAATGATGACTGTCCTTTGATCTCTAGACAATTCAACAGAACAATGCACATTGCCAACAGGCTACTACCATCCAAGCAGGGACTGAAGAGCATTTGAGTTCTAGACCATTTATTGCTAAATAATCATACGATTTAAGTCAAACTGAAACTAATTAAGCTGTTATATTAAACTTATCCATAAAAATGGAGCTAAATAAATTAGATCGTAGTACAAAATTAGGGAGGGTATATGTAATTTTTTAGGCATTCAGTACATAACATTAATTAGAAAATTATGCATGGCATAATATGTTTGGGGAGATTAAAAAAATTATTTAATCCTTGCATTTAATTTTTCATTAATTTAGTACAAAATAACTTACATCAGAAAATACATATATAACACACTATTTATATTTATCCTGATATGCATTCATTTATTCAAGTTAAAGTTCATTTCATAAAGTTAGAAAGTTCATTCATTTCATTAAAGTTAGAATTCAACTTAAAATTCATTTCATAAAAATGAAGCATAGAAATGCCATTATACCCCAACTAAAAACATTTAAAGTAAAAGACAATTTTAAAATCCTACTCCACAATGATTCTCTAAGTTTCATTAGAAAATAAACATCATCGCTGCAAAAGTTGATTACCATCTGTCGAATTAAAAAAGAGATAAATTTTATACGACAATTCAGGTCCAATACGTCGCTGAGTTCCTAAAGGACCATAAGTTCTTCTCACCTGAAAAGAAATACAAATATAATCCATGAAGTTAAAAAAACAAAGAATTTAATTAAATGAATTAAATTGTTAAGTATGGAATATTTCAATACTCTGCTTTGAATTATAAAATGAAAATGATAAATAAATTTGGAGAATTTAAATTAAATCAGATTTCACCATCGAGTTTGGCGGTGCAAACAATCTTGGACCATCGGAAAAAAAAAATATGACTCGAACTATTCATAGAGTGGGTAAGTGGTTAAGACCGCTGAGCACTGACAATTCGGATTAACTCTTATAATTGATGTGGAGTTTCATTAAGAAAATCCAAATTTCTCAAAACTGCCATGAGAGAGGGATATTTTCTTACTTTTATTTTTTTTATCATATTTATTTTTTATCATTTTGATTTCAATATCAAAATTTGTCCCATACTTTATACCTGGATTTATGAACTTTTAATATATTGCTCAGATTAAAAAATCACTAAAGCAAATTACATTCTAAAAATGGGACAACTAGTAGAAAAATGCTCAGCAGAGTAGAAGAACCTACAGATTCATTCCAAATATCAAGCCTTTATCAGACATGTGCATATGGAGGGAAAGGGGTGATCTGGAACACCACTTATTCAGTTGCACAATAACAGAAACTTTCTGTTGAAAAAGACCTAGTAAAAATCTATATAGCTTCTTATGATATGTAATGAAAAACAGACACCTGAAAAGAAGATTAATAATAGGAAATCTAACAACAAAAGGCAAACAACTATGTACACTGAGATAATATGTCATATATTTCATCTTCAGTAGCTCTTTCCTGAAGAGATTCACAAAATAAATGCTATTCGGCAATTTGCTTATCTTCTTCAAAACATATGTAAAATAATGACTGAATAAAGTTTGTTATATCAGTACTTTCATCCAATTGCAATGTGAAACACTCACTGAATTAAAATTTTTTAATAAGTGTATCTTTTATGGAATTTGCCATTTCATGAATTTGGTGACTTACTGTATTATTTGATAATGGTGCATTATTAAGTTTATTAGCCATTTTACCATTGAATAATGTTAAAACAAGCTGTTAATATAAAGCTGCTGTGTTTAGCTGCTGTTAATATAAGGTTTTCTCCAATAGTGTGAGCCTGCCCAGTCTTCACAATTCTTAGGCTTACTAGGTAACTAGTTCCCAAAGCTTTTTCACTTGAAGTAGCAAAGCATTTGTTTACTATTTTTGAACTCTGATAATTACCTTTTAAAATATTCTTCAGAATTATCCTTTAAACTGGTATGCTTAGATTTAAAATGCCTTTTAAGAAATGATGGTTTCATACTTTGGTTCAATAACAGTTCATCGCAAACACACTGAGGTTGAGGGTCTATTTCATCTGCATTCCAAGTAACCACAAATGATAATTAACTTTCATAACATTTTCTATAAACAATTTTTCTTTTCTTTTCAGTATTCTTAGTGGTAGTAGACGGGATCCATCACTTGTGAATTGTCATTTTTCCACTTAATCGATCCTAGCCATTTTTCCATTTAGAAAATCTAGGTTTGTTTTACTACTTTTTCACAAAAATTTAAATGCACAATATATTAACAAGTTCTTCAAAAACAAACGGTGATATTCTCAAATCGAATAAAAAAGTAAGTTATACAAAGCAATAAGAAGACAAAATACCTTCTGTTAGCAACAGGAAATCGACACAATAACTCTAATTGAAAACACAGCAATATGAGCCTGGAAATAGTGACGACATAAAGTGTAGACATGCTAATAAATTGATTAACTCTAAAAGAATTAATAAGATACTATTATCTTTTTGTAGGAATTTGTTTTTGTTTCCTATTAAACACAGCATAAATTTCTAATAGTCGTTTTAAAAACATCATTGATGACAAATTTTGTTATGTTTATGGCCAAAAGAATATTTGTGAAAATAAAAAGAGTTTATCTTGCTAAAGTCTGTAAATGGCTATTGACATTGAACAAAGGTCAAATCACATAAACTTACGTGTTAGAGAAAAAACTTAAACAGATGTTGAGGTATTTAAGTTTTGAATTTAATAGTTAAAAGTACTTTGTTTCTTTGCGTGCCACTTGTTTTGCATACCACCAGTGGTACTCATACCACCGGTTGAGAATCCCTGTCTTACCTCTTATAAAGAGGTCCTAGGTTCTACAAAATATAATTATGGAAATTATTGATTCCATTGCATTTTTATTTCCTTAAATTTTATCGTTTAAGTGTGTGTGTTTGTGTGCATACGCGCAAACTTAACATTTCCAAGTTCACTTTCTAGAAACTTCTTGGCAGCAGTTACTGATGTTCTATGCCACCATATTGAAAAGTGATTTTTACAAGCTTTGTACATGTCATGGTAACACTTGAATGGCTAAATACTGAAGGAGCCCAAAACCCTTATATTGATGCAGAACAAGCATAACACTCGCTGCAAAACCGCGTCCAACAACATTTTAATATTGTCATCTTTAGACGTGTGGCCATTGATGACAAATACCCTACCCATCTTCCCAAATCATGGTTGCAACATTCCTCTGCAGATAATTAGAATTCTAGAGGGAGGGTTGGTTACAAAAGTGTTTTCATGGCTCTTCCTATGTATGTGTAACATGAATATGAACTAACTTCTTTAGAAAAACTTCTAGTCTCTCCTTTTACCAGAGGCAGGCAATCCTAGTGTGTTTTGCCATAATCAAGTAAATCCAAAAATTGAATCAATTTTATGCTATATTAAATGGCACAATTAATGCAAGTATGCCCATCTAAATTAATGCAAGAGGTAGATGAGTCTGTTGAGCTAAATTTTAGAACTTAAATGCAAGATTTTTTGTTTGATAAATGCAAGAATTACAAGAAAGAGATTCCAGCCTGAAAATTGGAAAGTGAATATAGATTTTAAAACTTTTCCCTCCTAGAGAGTAATATTATTGACTAATATCATTAGTACATCATTATCACTATTAATGATATTAAACTATGTGGGATGGAAAGAATTTACTACCTCCTAAAATATTGTTACAAATTTTGTACATATGTACCCACTATACAATTCAAACGTAACTGTAATGAAGATTCAAAATTAAATCTGTAGCAGGTAGACCACAAAATTGAAAAATGTAACACACCTTTATTGCATAAAGGTAGAACTGTGAAGGAGAAACATAATAGACTAGCTAAAATTCATTCCTCCTGTTAAACATACTTACTATAAAAACTTTAGAACAAATTGAAATGGCAAAATCTAATATACAGCTGATGAAGAAGATATCATTTATATTGCTAATGAATTAATCACAAATAATACATTACAATAGAACTGATAATATTCATTTTCACAAAAAAATTTGTAATAAAAATGTAAAATAGTTTACTTTTCCTCAAATAAAAAACTTAAAAATTTGAATCCTGAATTTATTACTTTTTTCCATCGCCTAGATTGATTAACTCCTTTAGTCACATAAAAATTGTAACATTACTGAGGAATACTTTTCACTATTCTTTATTAATTTTATATACCATTAGATGAAAGCTACATCTGTATTTATACATTCTACAATATTTATTTGAATTTATATTATAATGGAAATTTTAAAAAAAAAATGAACATTATTTCATTGCATTTCTCCATGTTTTGTTTTATGGAGTTAATCAATCTGTGGAGTGAATGGCTCATATGTAATTGTAACCATATCTGGCCTTATGTGTAACTTTAACAATATATGTCTTCCAGTAATTTTGAGAAATGAAAGGTCTAGAGATTTCTCAGTGGCCAGAGGGAAAACTACATAAGCCCGGACAGAGCATCCATTCTGAGTTTTTAGTATAGCATTCAGTTCAGAGTACTGAGAGATCACCTTGAAAGTTTTGCCTTTTAGATGTGCTTTGCACTGTACTATGTTTAATATTCTTAGTAGTGCAACAGAACTATTTGGCTGTAACTGAACTATTTTATGGAACACCATCTAGTAACAATGAGAACAACTTACAGTCGACAGTATGATATCCAGCAACAACGAGGATAGATTCTTCATTATAATGTCTCTGTAATTTTAATGTTAATTTTAAATGTTAATTCTAAATGCTAGGTGTTCTGTTTTAATGGATGTTCTGTTCTGATGTAAATTTTCTTTGTAACTATTCCTGCGCTCTGTCAATAAATACTTTTTGATAAATACTAGAGCTAGCCGGTATTTGTGTGTTTATAGAAGAACAGTTACAGAAGTTTGAAAAGTAACTACTGTTTGAACTCTGTGACACTAAGAAGAGCTATACAAGCATTTTTGAGGAAAGTTCCTGAACTATAAAGTATTTTCTTTGACAAAATAAATTTTATCAAGTTATCATCATTTCTGTGTGAATTCAATCCACTACGAATTCGTATGCATGCAACAATGTTAAGTTTTTTACAACACATTTACCTTGAGTAAAGGCAAATGCATTGAATTTTAGTTGAAATAAAATAAAATAAAGTATTACAAAAATAAGAATAACTTATAGTGAGTGTTTCCAAATGAAAGAAAGATTAAGATTAAGGGGTTTAAAATTAAATTTTTACCTTAAACACACATGCATACACAAGCTGATTTAAAAAGTAAAAACATAAAAGCAGATAGAGGGGACTGAAATAAGCAGATTTTGTAATGGAAAGTATGTTCTGAAATGGAGTGTTGAAGTGGTAGAAGGCACAAGCATTCTGCTGGCATAAATTGTCATTTCCAGTACGAATTTTCAGTAAGTGCTTTATTCTAATAATAAAGATCAGACCAGCTTTGAAACCATTATGAAAATTAGAACAACTTCAAAACTCTTTTTAATAGCAATTTTCTCCTTTCACATTTTTGTTGTTTTTAACCACATCTTAAGCTGATATTTAATCAATCTTATTGTTTAAATAGGTTTCCTAATTTGTATCTAAAATTTTCTTTGGTGGTAAAGATGTGGAAAAAGGCTATTCAAAATATCCATTTAGCTTTTCCAAAAAAATAAACTGTACAATGGTTATAACCCCTTTGGAGAGGGAAAACAGTCTTTAATTTTTTGTTACATTTAACTTTACCATTTACTGTTAACTCCAAGAAGTGTCATGCACATATGAAAAATTCAGTATTTGGCTTTATCTTCCATTATTTTTTCTCGAGCATATTAAATACATTGGAATAACTTACATAAATTGCCTAAATTTATGCCAAAGTTCTCAACTATTCTTCACTAAGCTCAGTTTTTAATTTATAAGTGATAACAGCTGAAGAAACGGACATGAATACTTAGGTTAGCTTTTTGGCAATAGAAATATAGAAAGGCTTTTTTTTTTTTTTTTTAAGTAAGATTTTGGATCTTATTACTATATGCAACCAGAACAATAAATCAAAGAACAAATTCAAATAATACATCAAAAAACAAGGCCAAAATGCTGCCTAAGTCCACAAGATCCAGCCGTAAGGCTTTATGTCTTGAGAGGATGCAAATCTTGCTGTACCTCCTCACGATTCTGCTTTTGTCTGATAAAAAATATGAGGAAAGTGATCTGTGTGAGTCCTACAAAGAACTTGTGCCTATAGTTTCTAACCATGTTAATCAGGGACTGGTGAAAAATAACTTAAATTTGTTCTGAATGCAGTTAAGCAATGTCTAAGATATTTTATGCATTACTCAGACTCTGGTTGCATACAATAAGCTGCAAAATCTTAATTCAAAAAAACCTTTCCTATATTTCTACTGCCAAAAAGTCAATATATACACTTAATTATTATGAATCAATAAAAGTTGATCTTAGATCAAATGGTTTAAGGTTGAGACAAAAACAAAGAGCACTTCAAATAAATTTTCCTTTTACAGAAAATGACAGAATTTGCAGAGATGAAAAACATAAGTACAAATGTGCAAAGCGGATGAATGATTTGCAGGTTACCATAAAGCTTTGAATTCCAAATGCAAGTGTTTTTGAACATGTCCAACAAATTACTATATTTTATGTTTGCTTCTTGATTTCTTTAACACTAAGCACTTTGTTGAACTAAAAGTACCATAATAATCAAATTAGGAATCACACTGCAACAGTTTTCTTTCATATTAACCCAAGAAAGAGATCTGAGACTCAAATTTCAAATATTAATGATGGATGTGATGTAGAAATACCCAACAAATGACACAGTTGCAGCTTACATTGAAAAGCATTTATATTGGAGTTTGTCTTCTCAAAGCAACAAAAAAGTTTAACAACAGCTACCCCAAAACACAAGGCAGCATCAAATAAAGTGAAGCCATCACAGCTCCTGACCCAGATGGTTAAAACATAATCAAAAGTAGAATGAACTCATCAGCATAAGTAGTTCAAATTCCAGATAGAATAGCATGGGATTTATTGAGAATACAGATAGAAAGCTTTAAACCTCATAGATGCATTAAATTTTTCAATCTGCAGCAACAAATACTGCAGGTATGTATGCTGTTTTATATGTTCTGTTCTGGGGGCTGCTGCTATTGTAAAATATAACACTCTGAAAATGCTGTTTTATTCAAATACTTGATCACCCCTGAAAGTTTCATGGCAACTGTCATCAGAAAGTCTATTAGCTTTCCTTGTCAGAGCAATCCTTTGTATTTTAAAGTAGCATCACAAAACACTACAAATGGCATTCAATATTTTTAAAAAATTTTTAAATTTCAAGACTTAAGACAAGTTAATAATTTAGAAAAAAATATACATAAAATTGCAAAAAATAGTTAATTCAAATTTTGAAAAATGAAAATGTGAAAATTTAAATATACAAGAAGAGATTTTCATGCTAATTTTCCTCCACTTGCATCTACATCTGACAAAAATTACTAGAATATGTCTTCTACTTTCTGATCTAGACTACAAAAAAAAGTACAACAATTTGTATATCGTTTGTAGTAAATCAACAAATTAGCTAGTAATGATCAAACTAATTATTATATTTTTGCTCATTCTACAATCAGCGAAATCTTTTCTAATACTGTTTTTATATAATACCAACTACAATGCTCACCAAAAAAAATACAAATTCTGAGGTTAATTCATTGGAAAGATATTTCCCAAATATCAATGTTCTTTCCAGTCAGTAAATTGCTCTAACATTACCAAACATCAAAGTTTCTCAGATCATAAATTGTCCAGTCATTCCCCATTTGTGAGAAATTTTACTATCCATAAATATCACAGCAATAACGGCATGTTCTTATAACAGTTCGAATATCTTATCCTTCTGTAATACTACAAAAGGATAAGATATTCTTATACCATGGAAAAACACCTGGTAAAAGAAATCTGTGCGTGTATCTAGCAAGCTTAAGAGCCAGTTGTTATACTGGCATGAACAGTGTACAAAAATAAGGAACAGCATTATTGCTAATGACATTTTGAAGTATGGTTTTGGTTTAACAAATTAGTTTCAGTGCAAGAAAAATTGAGGTTTTAAAATGAACAATAGCATTTTACACATACACAAATTAATTTACGCTCATTTCAATTAACTAATAAAGAACTTTACATAAAAGGAAAATCAATTTAGTAAAATTTTCCCAATCTATTTTGAAAAATAAACAAGTACATTTAATCCTTTCACAAATTCAATAAAAACCCAAGAGATTAAAAAATTAATAAAAGAAAATACAATAGAAAATACAAAATTTCCTTTTGACTTCAATTCTGAAATCTATGTTATTTACTTATGGTCAATGCATAAAGCACTCTTTTACAATCCACAGTAATTTTCCAACAAAAGCAAGTGTAAGAAAACAAAACTAAGAACAATGCTAAGTGAAGCAGCAAGTTATAGGAATAGCAATTACCGAATAACCTCAATAGAAAATATTATTCATTTACCTTTGCTTTTATTATTTTTTATATTTGCATGGTAATATATATTTTTGCATTGTTTTATATTTGCATATTGCTAGTTTTTATTCTTGAAATTTGGCTTCTGCTTGATCTGAGTGTACCTATTGGCCTTTCAATGTGCTATACTTCACCAAAAGGGCAACGTGTATACACTACATACCACAAATAATAATAAGAGCTATTGCAATTATTTTTTAGAACTACATCAAATTTTAAAAAGGCATTTTAACTAAGAAATTTTAACAGTTTAGAATTATTTACCACTATATCTTGCAACAGAATTTCAGCCTCTTTTGTATTTCTGCATCGCTTGTATGCCTAAAATATACAAATGAATATTTTCAAAAAAAGCTGAGATTGAAAATATATTAATCATTTCAAATATGATTCGCAAGTTTCTTCCACATCAGAAAAAACTGAAGAAAATTTTAGGAATAGGAAGGTTTTTTCTTATAGGAAAGAGATTTCTTCCACTCAAGTGGCAGTGTTTCAATACACTCTGAATTTATTTTAAATTAAATCCATTTCTTTTGTAGTACACATTTATTTAATTGATCCATCAGAAGGAAGGAAAAAATTTAGGTCCATTTTCATTAGTATCAAATATGTTTATGAAATAGCCTATAAATATGAAATTATTAACGTGAATGTTAAACTGATTTTCAATAGCATCAATACATTCCAAAATGATCTTTTGTGAAGCCAAGTATTTAGCTTGCACTTCCCCTATATCAAAAGAACAAAATAATACTATTTTTCTATCTTCCCCTCCTTTAGTTGTTCACACCATACATAGTTTATTTTTGCTGCCTTTCAAGCAGTTTATTTATTCCATTTGTATTCTGCTTATCCCTATAACTTTTTTAAAAATTAACCTATTTTCTATTTATTATAATCCCATTCAAAATTACCAGCAATCTAATACTCACTGAATATTTGCAGCTCAATACCCTCTTCCATTTCTCAGTTAAAAAACAAGCATAGACAGTGATTTAATTATAAAAGAAATTGAAGGTTTCATTTAAAGATTTTATATCACCTGACACTTTAAATGCATATAGTTCACACACTTATTTTTTTATTATAATTTGTACTGTTTTACAATTATTATAAAATTGCATTCAGCCAATTTTTTTTTCTTTCCCTTTTATTTATTTATTTCCTGAGAACAGTCTAATTGGGAAAACATTTAAATAAAAAGCAGACCAATAAATTTATTAATATCATTATTTGGCATGTGTTCTTTCATTATCCTTAACTGCTTCAGAATTCAAAATATTATTACTGCTATCATTTGGTAAACTTTCCTATAAGTGCTTATTATCACTGACAAATGGGGAATAGTGGTGAATACTGCAGATTTTCAACTTTATTTTTTACTATTAATCTCCATCTTCTTTATTGGTATCATTCCTTACAAATATTTTCCATCACTTTGTATATTTTCCTTGTTATGTCTTTTTTTCACATACTAATGTATGTATTCTTAGAGTATATCTTTAAATACTTCAGTTACATTATATACAATTCATTTTTATTAAACACTATATCTAAACCAAAAAGGATATTTATACCATTCCAACTAAGGTATTACTAAACTCCATCTATATAATAATAGATATGCTCTTTATAAGAATGGATTTAGTATTATTATTATAAAGGCGATTTTTATAACCTCAACCTAAAATGTTTATGGTAACAAAATATTATAAGTTAACATCCCATACTCATAATGCTTTGAAGACAAGGCATGAGTTCCATCAAGATAACTGTGTGGATGGAGACTGCTACAGATACTTTTCTTTCCCATATATATTTCTTCCTCATACATGGTATTCGTCTTTGTAATTATATTCACATTTACACCATGTACATATGACAGTTGTCCACAAAGAGTCACTAGCCTCAAAATCAATAGAAGCAACCAACAGAAACATATTTGGGAATGTCGATACAAAAACACTATAAATCTCGTTTGGGGTAAAATCAAAAATCTGGTACAAACCAAAATTGCAACACGAATCCATGAAATGGTAACACCCATCATTTCTCCAGTCAAAGTAACTGTACTATGAAGCCAAGAATCTTAAAATGGTGTTCAATTGCCATATTATATTTACCACAATGGTGAACAGTGAAAATTTTAACAAACGGCTCCCTCTTTATCTTAGAGATCAATACTTCTGCATCAATGTCTTACACTGGCTACTAGTTACTTCCTCGATCATTCAGTTTTGGTCCAAAAACCTCAATTTAAATCTAAAACAATTTAGTAATAACTTGCTTACTGAGATCTTTCAATAGAAAAGGAAACACTGGGACTTCGTCCCATCACCCTGATGTTAAACAGTTTGATAGCCAACCACAAATCTACTGAAAACAGATTGCATTTTTCAGCATTTGTTTAAATTTTAGGTTATCTCTAAGATAACTGACTAAATTTAAACAAAACTAGATGAGATCCTAATTCTAAAGACGAGAAAGACTAATGTATATCAAAACACATGATTAGACATGTAAAATGTGCTTTTCATGAAATAAATAAACAAGCAAAGAAAAGAACTACAGGGCTTGCAATTTACAGACAAATTTAACAGAGGACTTGCATGAGCCCCAAAAGTTTACAATTAACTGAAGGTGTAATATTCTAACATGCTATTAGTCAGCAAGATGTTGTTAATACAAAGTAGTAGTAGTAGTAGTACTAGTAGTAATTTTGAAACACTGTATTCCTGCCCTCAAATAATAGTCATATTTTATAATAAATACACTTATTATCTCGCTTTACACTGTTACTATAAGGAATTTTTCATTTTTCATTGTTATAATATATTTGAACATCCGTCTTAATCAACAGGCATAAAATCATGAAAATTAAAATTCTATCTAAAAGAAAAAAAAGCACACAGAGAAAAATTTTGTAACGAAAGAGAAACACATCCTCCAAGCATTTTAGGTCACTCAAGTATCGATATCATACAACTCTTCCAGTGGCATCCACTGCCTTTCAAATATGTGACAAAAAGTTTAAAATATAGCTGAATTGCAATTCTAGAAGTTCTAGAATGATTAGCTTGTTACACAAAGTATGCTGTGCAAATGTTTTACATGTATCCCTCCCGATATACAGTATAAGAAGGAAACTAAATACCATTACATTTATGATTTCTAGAATTTTAATTTTCATTTAAATAAACAAGCAAATATAACTTTGAATTTAACTGCATGTAATTTAATGAATTCATTCAAAGAAAATTTTATCAGATTAAAAACTCAGTACCTTTATTCCGCCAGCAACTGTAATAAAAAGTAACAAAAATAATTGACATGGACAAAAAATTAATAAAATAAGCCTTACACATTTTTTATTGCTACCTATAGCATAATAACATTATGTAAAATAGTATGATAGCAAATTTCAGATCATTTTTTCAAAATATACCTCCATTAAGTGCTGTGGAGAGGGATACTTTGACACAATTGCTTCAGCTACTTCTGATCCAACATTCTGAAACTGCTGAATTTGCTGCTGCCATAATTTTATGCGGCCTGAACCATCTTTTTCTAACTTGACAGGACAACTGCTATCCGCATCAGCATACCAAGAGAATGCCAAACCTTTCTGAAGTTGTTTTTCTTTTCTATAAATTGAGAAAAAAAAATTATTATAATCATTAGCAGTCAAAATAACTAAGACTAGTGAAAACATATAAAGAAAAATATTGCATTAATTAACTGTTAACCAATTTTGTTTTGAATTTGTTTTTCTATATTTAAATAGAACTGCAGCATTGAAATTTAACAAATTTTTCATTATCACATATCAGTGCTTCCAAGAAATTTATAAAGAGAAAAAATATTTTACATTTATTAAAAAAAGGTTTTGCAATAAAATCTTAAGAATATTTTAATACATAAAGAGATAGCTGAATAAATCTTTCCAAAAACAACTGAAAATTTTAGCTCAGATGCACATTTTGAAAAATCTAATTTAAATAATGTGACAGTGTAGTAAATAAAGTAATATAAATTGAGAGTCCTGCAAACTCGACTCCCAATACCTCGACAACTTTCTAGGAACTTTTTCAAGACATCTCTAGGCCAAACAGAGCAAATATTACATGCACTACACATAATTATTATTTATGCGTATGTCTTTACTGTTCTGTTCAAAGGTTTGAGTGTTGTTTTTCGGTAATTTTTACCATTTTCACAATATACCATTAATTCTTGGAACTGCTTAAAAAATTTCAAGATATTTTGTAATATTTGGCAATGCCATTTGCTTCTTTTGAGGACACAAAGAAAACCAGGTAGCAGCTGGCCGTTGGCTCACATTTCTTTCTATTGTTGCGAAAAGTTAGGAGACTTGTCTAAAGTTTTGTGACTGCATCTTATTGCAAACTAAACTCACATTTCATTGCAAGTATCATTCCTCAGTGCATACCCAGGCATGTAAGTGTTACATACTTTTGGGAACTTTTGACATTCTGCTAAGTGAAAATGTTGTTTGAAAAGGAAAGAAAACAACCTAAGGTCACCATGGAAATGAAACTAGATGCCTTAAAGAAAGTGGACAAAGGGGGAAACAAATTTTCTATAGATTTAGGTGTTAAACGGGCTACTTTGATAGGGTGGAAAAAGAAGAGGTCCGAAATCGAGCCTTAGCGTGTGAAAAGAGTATGTACAGATAATTTAAAGGAAAGAAAAAGTATGAAAGATTATGAATATGAAAAGTGAGAGAGGCTCTTTATTTGTGGTTCAGGCAGCAAAGGAAACAGGGAACAGCTATTTCATTAATTTTACAAGAGAAAGCCCAAAAGTTTTTTTTATGATGAATTTCGAGGAGAGCCTGGATTTAACAGTGCTGGCTGGTTCAACAGATGGAAAAGTGGTACCACCACCCACAGATCGATGAGCAAGAGTAGATTTTTTTAATTTCACATATTTCCTGTCTCTAGAATATTCAATGTCTAGAGTTTTTTAGTTAAAACATTACAAAAGTAATATCATGCACATCATAGGGTTAAATATTAAGAGTTCTGAAAAACCCCACCCTTTATTCCATAAAACTCAACTTTTCGGAAACTCAACAGTCTCTCAGTCCGCATTATGTCGAGTTTGTGGGACTCTACTGTAATAAGATTTTTTCTAGAAGAACTCTAATTTTTTAATTAATGTTCTTTTTAATTTTAAAAAAAATTTTTTAACTTAAATATTTTTCTATGTATTTTTTTTTCCTTTTAAAATATATTCTGTATTTAAAAAGAAGATTTTAAAATGTGCAGTATTATACAAGATGATATAGTTGTAAGACCAACCAAATTCTTCTTGTACTGTCACTAAAACATTAACAGTTCACATTACCTACAGCTCTTTTATCCAATACAGTAGCCACTAGATCAACATAGTAAATGAATGTTTGAAATATGCTCACAGGGATAGAGGAGATCTTTTGTTTTGTTTTTAATTAGATATAGTAGTAATATAGTAATACATAGTAATCATAACCATAAGGCTACATATATGTGTGTATGAATATATAACATAAAATTTTAACCTAATTTTAAAACCTTTTAAGCACTTTTATAGCTATTTTAATAGACTTAAATAAATAGACTTAGATATAAAAAACAGTAAAATGTTTATTATAATTTTTTCTTAAATGCATCATTTCAAAATCAGTTCTTGTTCTATGATTTTTATGTAATACAGTCACAGTATTCTGTCAAATTATTGCAAATAAATTTTAGGCCTGATGACAAAAGAGAGAAAGAGATATTGCTGGATGTCTGATCAACTTTATTCAGATAAAATTTCAACGAAAAATAATTTCATGATGTGAATTATCTCAGTTGATTGATTTCTGTTTTCCTTGAAATTGAAAATAAACTTATATACAGATAAATACTATGTAATGTAATAGATGAGTGTGCTGCAACCTTCCTGGTTACCCCCCTACCAACTTGATAATACTTGTCTCATGGTTAATGCAGCACACCCAATTCCAGTTAAAACAAAAATACAGTTAAAAACATCAAATCAAAATTCCCAATATTGTTCTATGGCCATTTATAAAGTTCGTAAAATTCTTTGCAAATTTAAACTCTTTCCTGTGGCAATAGACTTCATTTATGCTACCGTGTTTTTCCCTAACATGTTGCAATAATACACAGTCTTCGATGAAATGTCAAGCATTGCCTTCAGCAATTACAAAGACTATTGTTTTACAAATTAAATCTTTTCAGGTACACCGGGAAGCCCCCATAGATAAATAATTTGAATAAATAGTAGCAATAGTCATAGCATTATGAAGCATAATGAGTGAAACAAAGTTTAATTCATTAATTCTGCCAATACCAGTATCAACTGTATCAATGCAGTGACATTTTTCTATAGGAAATACATCAATAATTGATTAAAATAATGTTTATGCCTGAATATATAATACAGTGTGACCTTCACAAACCAAGCAAAATTAAACTGTCTCTCTCCAATATAAACTGTTTAGAAGTCTTAACTCACTGATAATTTTATACAGATTTCTATTTTAGGCATTGAAATTCATGAATTTAAAATTCATATTACACGCTTTTTTTTATTTTATATCCTATAAAGCATTTAACAATATTAATAAAGCCAACTTTCATATTCAAGCAATTCTAACTCTTATTTATTAACTATATATATAAAAAATTTGATGTTATCTGTCAGATACTATTTCCTATTACCAAAAGTGCTAGACTATAATGCTTTTCTCAAGTTAATTACCTTTTACTTGAAGTTAAATTTTAAGTTACTTCTCGAGTGATTTGGATTTCAACCTTCAATGAACATTAGCAGACTAAAAAGAAGAAACTCTTGTTCCTTTAAAAAGAGGTTAAGCTAGTTTTAATTTTTTCTTTATAAAATACTTAATTCCCTTATTTTATATAAATGGAATCCTGTAATTAACATGGCATTTATTTCAAAACGGTATGCCCTATTTCAGTGCAGTATTCAAACTTTATGGCACTGCAACCCCATAAAATGTAAATGATCTCAAAAAGAAATTTCACAACAACAACATTGACCCTTAGTTATATATCATCAATGCACATTTTTTTAGGACTTTTGTCCACCTTACGAACCCACTATAAAGTTCTTCAACACATAGTTTCAATATCACTGGCCTATTTGATTGCGTTATATTTTTTAAAATAGAAAATTTTACAAATTTCTACACTCTAAACTTTAAGCAAATAATATATAAATAAGGCACCTTTAATAAACAAAACAAAAAAAATACTGAGCAAAAGGAATGCTAATAATAATTCCACTATATTAGAAATTACACTTCAGATGGGCATAAAAAATTAAAAGTATATAGATCAGATAAAGATATGTACTTGTGAGGTGCCTCTGCAATGGCTTTTGTGAAACGAAAAAGTGTCTCACCGAATTCTTTCATAGAATCTAAAAAGATAAAATTCACAAATGCTTGCAGTTGTACTTCTATTGCAACCTATATGAAAATGAATTTTTACAGTTAGTAAAATATTTACATATACTTCCCTTTTCGGTTTTTATATATTAATGCAACCACTTTCACATAAATTAGCAACTTTTTTACACAAGAAGAAGAATTATGAAATAAGTCATCATTCATTCAATAGCAAAAAAATTACATATTACATACATATTTTACACTCTAATCAAGTATTCATCTTGAAAATCAGTCAATAAATCTACTCAAAAACTGATTTTTATTTCTTTGTTCTGATAAAAATTTCACAGTGATCATTTTAAGAATTCAAAGCAATTTTTTCCTTTAAAGCAATTCTGCAGCAAAATACTGTATTCTCGAAGAAATTTAACTGCAGTTTCTTCTATTGCTAGCAAATTCCACAAATGCGTACAGTAAAATTGAGGCAAAAAAAATTATAATTTGTCTATAACAAATGCTTGCACTTGGAACATACAAAAAGAATGCATATAAAAATGGCAAGGTTATCTGATTGAGGCACTGTTATGAGAATGGCTGTCAAAGTTTGCCACGTTTTGAAAATTTGGTGACTTCTACTAAGGCAGTTGCGATCACATATAAATACCTATTTTTGAAAATTAAATATCTAAGCATTAAACTTTTGGAGAAATAAAGGGGAAAAAAAAACACTAACTGATGAACATCTGACCATTTGACAATGAAAAAGTAGAAGTCTAGACTGATTCTGTCTATGGTTTTACTGCATCTTCTTCAGCATAAACTGGAGAAGAATTAACATATAGTTTGATAGAAAAGACATCAAAGAGCAATGAAATCATTAAAAGTTAATATACTGGCCACTAATATACAGAATCTTCCAAAATTTTCCTTCTTATGTCTGATGATTTTCTGCAACAACTTTGAACTTACTGCTGCTGAAGAAAATAATACAGTTATGGTAATAAAACTGGTAGATCCACTTCATACACCATGGCATTTTCAAAAACTTTCCTTATGGGGTAATGCTTTTGCTACAAGTATAAGCTTATTTTTTAACTAGTTGCTGAAAAAAAAAAAAGAAAAAGAACAGTACAGCAATGCTGCCCAAACTGGCGTAGAATCTTACTCTTACTGATTATTCTATATGATTGTTACAAATTTGTTTATAGTCCTATTGAAAATTTCAAGGATTTCTCCGTGTGTAATGCAAATTACAGCATGTTCCACGTAGAAAGTCTGAAAACACGTTGTTATAAAACATCAGTAGTTGAACTGTTAAATGTTCTCAAAAACATATTTGTACAAATTAATAGGATGATGACTTATGATTTCAAACAACCTCATGCATATAATTTACTTACAGGGCAGAAGAAATTTTCAATAAAGAAACAATTTTCATAACGGTAGAAATCTTGCTGACAAAATATATCTTACACATTTGCTAATTCCAGACTTACATTATTATTAATTGTGTGTATATTTATTTTATACACAAACTAGCCTATAGCTTTTTTACATTTATATATTTTTTCTGGAATTAAATTATCAATTATTTGAAATTCATAGGCAAATTATAAACAGCTTTAAATATATATATATAATGTTATGAAAAATGAAATGTAGGAATTAATATTGATAAAAAATAAAATCTACTTATAAAAATTATATAGCTTCTTTTGACATTATACAAACAAGTAATTAATATTTATCTAAGCCTGATTCAAAAATTTATTTCATGAATATCAAATAAATAAACAGTTATCTTAATGTCAATTGGTAAGGAAAACTAATTTGTATTCTGTTAATTCCAGCATCTATCGACCAATGAGTTTGTTAGATGCTGGTACCTGACTTATGCATACAGAAATTTCACTTTTCTACATCAAAAGTAAGAGAAGTTCAAATATGTTGGATACTATATTTCTGTAATGGGAAAAAAAATATCAAGAAGGTATTTTCTTTATTTAGAATGTAATAAAGAACAATTTTTAAAAATGAGTTTAAAATAAATCATAAAAAGTGCATAAGCAATAAACTACTAAAAATTAATACTATGACATGTTTTGCTCTCAATAAATAATAATTAAAAAAAAACAGAACTTTTTCATCTCTGCATTTTATGTACAAAGAGTTGAAAGATCAAGTATACACAGTCCAGTCACATTAATGTGACCACCACGTACTTTCCATGTCAGAGTTAAATAACCAATCACAGAAGGCAGGTGGCAGCACAGTGCAGTTGAGCGTATATAAAGGGTGTGTGAGGGCTTCGGAAAACATTTCAATCGTTGGCGTAATGCAGAAACGAAGCGATTTATCCGACTTCCAAAAGGGCATGATCATTGGCTTTCGGGCCAAGGGTGGAAGCATTTCCGAAACGGCTGAGTTTGTGAACTGTTCGCGTGCCGCCGTGGTAAAAGTGTACCGTGCATGGCAAAATGGGACTGTCCAAAATCAGCGACGTGGCAAATGTGGTGCACCACGGGCCATAGATGACAGAGGCGAACGACGGTTGCGGAGATGCGTTCGGGCAGATAGACGGGCTACCGTTGAGCAACTGACCACCAAAATGAACCAAGGGGCTACCAAAAGTGTCTCCCAAAGTACTATTCAGCGAACATTGCTGCGTCTGGGCCTCCGAAGCAGACGCCTGGTTCGTGCACCTATGCTGACTGCTGTTCATCGACGGCGAAGGCTAGAATTTGCACGCCAGTACAGCAGCTGGACGTCCACTGAGTGGCGACAGGTTGCGTTTTCGGATGAATCGCGTTTTATGCTCCATCGGACAGATGGACGTTGGCGTATAAGGCGTGAAACCTCTGAAAGGAACCACCCTGCAACCATTGCCGGAACGGTCCAAGCTGGAGGCGGGAGCATTATGGTCTGGGGAATGTTTTCCTGGCATTCTCTAGGTTCACTGATCATTGTGGAAGGCACAATGGATCAATACAAGTACGCATCTGTCCTTGCGGACCATGTTCACCCCTACATGCGCATTGTTTTTCCTCAGGATGATGGCATCTTCCAGCAGGACAATGCGAGGTGCCATACAGCTGCCAGTGTACGTGCGTGGTTCGAAGAGCACCAGGATGAGTTTACCGTCCTCCCCTGGCCAGCAAACTCACCTGACTTAAACCCAATCGAGCATCTGTGGGACCATCTCGATCGAGTTGTTCGCGCCATGGATCCTCAACCGCGTAATCTAGCACAGCTGGCCACGGCATTAGAGTCGGCATGGCTCAACATCCCAGAGAACACCTTCAGGGACCTATGTGACTCTCTTCCTGCACGTCTCGCAGCAGTCCGCTCTGCGAAAGGTGGTTATTCTGGCTTTTGACAGATGGTCACATTAATGTGACTGGACTGTGTATATTAAGAAGGCAACAGCATAGAATTTTCTAAGCTATGAATAAAAAGATAATATTTATCTTGCTCCTAGCATTAACTGACACTTCAAATGAATAAACAACTTTTTTAATCATTGAGAAAAGGGATGATAAATATTATGTTTGACCCATGCTTGTAAGTCATGGCAAATAACAGTTTTTCAGGCTGAACAATAACTAAAGGCACTTTTTCATCACCATGAAAGAAAATCGCCATATCCATAATAATTAATCATCGAAGTCCATCACTGACTGATAACCACATTTCTTTACAATTTGTGCTGGAGACTTAACTATTCAAATCAACAACTGTTTCAGAATTGTTAATGCCTTCTTACACCATTTAAAGGGTAAAAGTTTTCAGCCCAAAAGTATATAAACAGCAACATGTTTAGAAATAGTAACCGTAAACCTTAGAATCAATCCAACATAAATGCCGTTCTTCTGGAAATTTTTAACATTTTACCTCAATGGTTTTATTGTTGGTACACAGATGCATTTAAGAACCATTTTTTCATATTCTGCCATGAGATAAAATGACTTTTTACTGGAAGAGTGCTACATACAACTTAAATAATTTATGTGGTGCCAGTGTATAAGTAACAAAAAATTTTTGAAGCCATATTAGTTAACTATAGGCAAGAAATGAGTTTGATAAACTGATGCAGGGAATAAAATGCAAATAACATTCTACTAGTAGTAAAATGATATTTTTGTTTTATTCCTTGCACTGAGTTTTTGTAATTTATTTCTTGCATATTTCTTTCTTAATTTTTTATTACTTGTAAACTTCTTTCTGTCAATTTATTCATTATTTCCATGAATTTCTGCTTGGTGATTTTTCTGACATCATTCAATATATGTTTGCCAATTTTCTTTCATGATGGATGCTTACCACAAAAGTACTGAAATAAAATGTACTTTAATAAACGTTACAGTAACAATTCTTACTTCTTCAGAGGATGTTTTAGAAACTTGCTTTAAAACCTTTTTTCTTTCAATATCTACATTTGCGTTTTCTTTCATTTCTCTTCAAATAGAAAAAAAAAATATTTTTAACTGCAGAAGAATAAAAAGAAGGGAAAGGATATGCATAATATATTCAAATGACAATTAATTAAATAAATGAATAACTAAAGAAAACTAATTAATATAGAAATGCTTTTTGAAATTAAACTGATAATATATTCTTGCATTTTTCAATTCTGATAACTATAAAGTTACAATTATTATGAAAAAATCAATGACATAGATAATTCAATAGTAACAAACAATTATTGCATTGATGAAGAACCAAAATAAATCATTTCAGTACTCTATATACATCCATATGAAATGTATAATCCAAGGGATGGGAACTTATTGCTCTCTATATTTAAATATAAAACCTTTTACTTATTTCTGAATACATATGATGTGATAAAATGCCAATGTGTTTTTCAATCAAATGCTCTTGAGCTCTGAGAAAAGGGCCAGTGATTATCTTTAAGATGAAATCAGCTGTGCAATGCTGGAATTTTGATCTCCTATAACGATTTTTATGGCAAGATGTTTCAGAATGCCCAATCAAAAGTGTATCAATATTATTTCATCTATCAGACACATATTCCTTGTGCATAATTCTTTTGCTAGCATAGACAATAAAGGTTTGTCTTCTTTTTTGATTCTGAGTAACCAATTTTTTGGTTTAAAAAAAAAAATATATAGTTGATTTTCATTCAGCATTTTGTACTCTATTGTTTTATTTTGGGATCACACTGAAATAATAGCATCTTGTTACTTACAATGATTTTAGTCAAGAAATGGATTTTCTCTCAATTAATGTTCCACTCTAAGATAATATGACATAAATCTGTTCCACTACACTCTCTAAAGTGGCTAAACAGATATATGATTTTTGCAGTAGAAATCCATTATGGAAATTTGCTTCATGTTCAGCTACTAATTCACAGAAAGTATGGCCATTTCTAACTAGCAATACAGTAAAATATAATGACATATAGTACTAATCTTCACCCCAATTTTACACTAATTTAAAATGCTGAAAATGATACTTTCTTTCAAAAATATTTAAATTAAAATATCTTCTGGATCATCTAAGTTGTATAAAAATTAGCAAGAGCTAATAGTTTTGAAAAACATATAAGCATTAAATTAGAAGGCTGAATCTTGTTTTAATAGGATTCAAACATATATGCACCCTTTTTAGCAATCAGTATGAAATACATGAAATACAAATTATTTTTATTTCAGTAAGGACAGTATTTTACATAAAAATGAAATATAAATTGCATAAATTTACCTTATGTACTTTCCCAAGCCAACAATGGCACATGTTATATCCATCATAGGAAATAAAGATTTAGTATTGGTAATATGCTCCAGAAGAGTAGGTTCTTCTTTGGTATTTCTCCTTTCTTTCTATTGAGAATAAAGATGCATAATTTTCATACATCTATATTTTAATTCTGATCCTTAATCAACCAAAATATTTCAATTATATTTTAATGGAACTAATTCAAATGTCCTTGAAACGGTTTTATTTAAAAAATTAAACATTTTCCAAAATAACTTTTAATTAATAAGATTAAATTGAAAAATTATTTTATACCTGTGAAGATGCATATACCATTTTTACAAAGTCTTTGTTAGAAATTAACAGGACAAGGATATTTTCAAGTTCATCCCTTTCTTCTTTCACTACCTGTAAATATATATATATATAGCCTTAATAACAATATTAAAAGTATTTAGCTTCTTGCAGAAAACTATCCTACCTAAAATTTAGTAATTAGAAGAAAAAAGTTAACAATTAATACTGAAAATTAAATTTTTAGCCCAAAGGGGCAATTTGCCCAGAAGGCCTATTAATTTTATTTTGCCATTTTGCATTGATTCACTATAAACGCCGAATCACTTTTAAATTGTTGCCACCAAATTTTAGAGCCCTGTATTATATTTAAAGAAATTAAATAATGCAGAATCTCCATAAATGTATGTATGTTTCTTGCATTGTGATAAAATAATGATACCTACAGTCATCAAATTTGGAATACGGGCCACTACCGAATATGGGCATCTGGAAGCCAAAATTTGCTTCATTTTAAACTCATTCATTCATTCAAACAACCACCCCCGTAGGAAAACAAAACTATCTGAAATCATAGGCTCATCTTATGGAAGCTAACTCATATTCAAGTATGAGAATGAGAAAAAAATAAATAAAATCCATTTTTCAGACTTACCTGTCCATTTTCCATAGCAATGCTAATGACAGTTCTATACCAATTGATGGATAAATTTATTGGATTTTCTTCAATATTATATTTCAAGTTATTTTCATCCAGTACACAGAAAATATCTTGACTTCCATCTTCAAACATTATATTATGATCAATAATAATTTTCATGCTCTAAAATCAATTTGATGAAAAAGTAATTAGTTTATGCAAATTCTACAAATGATAAGGCTGATGTAAAGAAAGACAGAAGAACAGGATGTTAATACATCTATTGCACTACATGTATATGAAATTTTAAACAATTTTAGAAAACACTAATCAACTATTTTTAATTGATTTCAAAATAAAATAAAAGTATTATGTAGTATAGATATAAAAAAATTCATAATATTTTCATTGAATAATAGATATTTAATAACTATATACGACTAACAATACAGTATTTAACTATTAATGCAATTTCTTTAAATTAATACTACATCAAAAGTCTACCTCTCTTTTAATTACATAAAATGTTCTATTCAATCAGTTACACCGTGAAGACTTGTTAGCTTTATCAGACCTGGAAATATAAAAACTCAACTTTGCCCTTGTCAGGATTAAAACTATACATCTTTTAAATCCCAGCTGAATGTGCTAATCACACCATGAGAGCGTGCATGGGAGAATATGACAATTCCTTATACTCCTTTCCACCCAGTTGACAATGCCCAAGTGGTAATGGGTTATTATCTGCTACATTTTAGTTCAGGCACCACTGTAGAGACTTGTTAGGTTTTACAGAGCAAAAAAAATTTGAAAAGTTGCCCTTGCCAGAATTCAAAACATGAATCTTCCAACTGCTAGTTGGACATGTTAAACCAAACGAAAATGCATGTACAAGGAAATGTGATAGTTCCTTATAGTATAACATAAGTGTGAAGTACGACAAAAGGAAGCTATATGATGAAAAACATAAAAATCTAAATTAATCTGATGAAGAAAACTAATTCACAAATAAAATAGGACTTCTTTAAAGAGATACAATGAAAAAAAATAATATTTAGTACAAACCACCAAACTGTTTACCCTCATCATGCTATGAACGTTTTTAGGATTATTTGCTTAACATTAGAATAAAATAAACATGAATCATGAAAATAATAAGTTTTAAAAACTAAGGTTCGTATTAAAAAAAATACAATCAATTTTATTACTTTAATTTTTCTATAACTTCAATTAATATATGTTAATATAGCATTTTGAAGCAAGCAACACTACAGACAAAAAAACAACAGACTATTTCCATTTTAGTTTGATATTAACAAAAAATATATCAAATTGTGATGGAAATTTTGGAATTATGTCTAGTAAGTGCAGGTCTTAAAATAAAAAAAAATATGGCACAATTACAGATACATAACAGGCTCCTGTAGTTTCATTTTAGATTAATTTAATAGCATTTTCAAATTTCTACACAGCATGTTTCCTTTTCAGATTATTTTCCTATTCTTTCTTTTCACTACATTTTGACATTTTAATTCCTGAACATTATTTAACTGAGTTGTTTGAGGCAACTCACATTTAATTGGCACACTGCATTTTGTTTTTAATATAAATGTGCTTAAATTCTTTCATGATCAGCTGCATCATTTCCTTTTTACATTCCTCAAGGCTTTATTAGTTGCCTTATCATATTTTCTAAAGGATGTAAGGAAAAGGAATGCTCTATGCATTCCAAGTTAATATAGTACATGTAAATCTGTTCTTGAAGCAAAAATACTATGTTTTTTATAAAATATTTTTCACTTCTAGAAGAAAGACTTGCATCAGACTTGTTCAAAATGCAGAGATTATTCTTCAAAAATTTAAACCAATTTTGGTTTCCAATTATAATGAAAATAGCAGATGCAAATAATACTGCATTATAACACAAACACTCCTTTTCAAAAAAAAATTACTTTTAAAA
>KK115354.1:170287-207988 GCA_000611955.2 Stegodyphus mimosarum
CTGCATAAAAAAACCTTCATAAAGTTATTCATAAGAAAATTAATAACTTTTTTTAGAAATTATGATATTATAATGAATCAAAATAACTTCAAGAATAGTACACAATAGTTTTAAATATAATTTTATACAAAACAGAAAATAATGGAAAATCAGAAATATAAATGAAGTTTATTCTTAGTCTAAAGATAATTTTGACACTGATGATAAATACACTGAGATAAGAATTACAAACTGGAATTTTAGTATAATCCCAATTAAAATGTAGTGCTTATATCACTGGATACAATATGGCTCACTATGTTGAAACTGTTTGGAAAATACAAAGATGTCAAGAAGTCACTTTAAACTAGAGTTGCCCAAAACTGCTCTTTTATGGGATCAAATCAGAACAATTTGCTCAATTAAATTGATTCTTTATCATGTTTCATAGATCATTAATAACTTTTAACAAGTTTGGGAATGGAGCATGAGTCAAGAATGGTCTACAAAGATGGAGCGAATAGCAGAAAGAATCGCACAAGGAATGGGAAAGGGAGAAACAAAACAATAAAATCACCAAGTCCTGGAACTGATTCCTTTTAACTGTAGTTCTCAGATTCTCTGAAACATCCTTTCTACATAAAAGTAACAGTAAAATTCTACAATTAAAATGTTTGAAAATGCTAAAAATTAAACTAATTTTCAACATGGGTATAACCACTCTTTTCTCCCCTAAAATGAGAATTGAACTTTCCTGGCACACTTCCTATAAAAGCTCTCACTAAGTGAATTCTAAAAGAGCTAATGTTCTTTTTTAACAAATCACTGCCGGCTCACTCAGCAGAGTGAATCAGCATGCAAATGGCACATCTCTACTTTAAACATAGAATTCAAGGTTCTGCTAAATGCTGTAATGTTACAATATGTAGTTGCAATGCCAATCATAGAAAGACAGATCATAAATTAATTTGAAATTTTCTAAATTATTCATGGAGTATTTGGTGAAGTAACACTGCAGTATTTGGTGAGGTTTTGTTACAGGGTGACAATTATTGAACTATATGAAATAAAACGTAAATTATGTAAATGTTACTGAGTGCACAAACTTTAATCAACATGTAAACGTCACTACAGATTCAGATTTAGGTTATGACATGTTCGATATGCCTGCCATCTTTGGCTATGACGTTAAACAAACAAATAGCAAAATTCTGCATGATCCGCTGAAGTGTCAGAATATTGATATTGTTGATGACCTCCTGAATGACAGTTTTCAGCTCACCAATGGATTTGGGATTATTTCTGCACACATTGTCTTTAGCCCCACAAAAATGAGTCACACATGTTCAGATCCGGAAAATATGTCCAAACAAGTCCTATTTCAGTGGGCTTTGGGTATCCCAGAGCCAGAATACGATCCCTAAAGTGCTCCTCCAAGACATCAAATGCTCTCTTGGCCTGATGGGGTCGAGCTCCATCTTGCATGAACCACATCATGTCAAAATCAGGAGCACTTTGGATAATGGGGATGAAATAATTTTCCAAAACCTTCACGTACCATTCAGTAGTCACCGTGCCACCAACAAATATCGCATCGATTATTACATGACTGGACATTGCACACCATACAGTCACCCACTGAGGGTAAAGAGCCTTCTCGATTGCAAAATGCAGATTCCCTGTACCCCAAATGCACCAATTTTGCTTATTGATGAACCCATCCAAATGAAAGTGGCTTCTTTGCTAAACCAAACCATATTCACATCAAATTCCTGTTCATCAATTCTCTCAAGAATAGTGTTAGCGAAACACAGCCACTGTTCCATGGCCATGTACCTTAATGGCTGATGGGTTTGAATTTTGTATGGGAAGAAATGCAGTTCTTCAACAATTTGTTGCAGGGTCTCCTGGTTGATTCCCATCTGTTGTGCAGCTCGTCTGATAGATTTTCTTTGATTGGTTTGAAACAGAAGTGCGTGTCTTCTCTATGTTTTCAGGCATTTTCACACTTGTTTGTCGACCAACAATGCCAAAACTGTCATTACACACACTACCACTCTCAAATTTGCGAATCAAATTCTTGATTGTTAGTACACTTGGACTGGTTGCCTTCAGCTTGCACTTGGTCACAAACTTCCTCTCAGCTGCAATCAGGCTGTTATTGCTCATATAATAGGCCTTCACAAGTGCTATACACTCAGGCACGCTGTACCGTAACATTTCCACTTGAAAATGGTTGCCAATAACAAGTTGCATGTGCATACTAGTCCCCATCGTGCTGTGTGGCCAACCACAAAGTTTGAACTTCATCATGCAAACCGTTCAGAAGTTGTGATGGTTTTATTTCATATAGTTCAATAATTGTCACCCTGTATGATGATTTAAAAACTGAATTACAAATATGATATTGACTGGAAATAAATGATAACAATAAGAAAATTGCAAAGAATTGATAAACAGATCATTGTATATTTCATGAGAAAGCTCAACATTTAGGTATATTAAATGAAAATATTTTGCGACATTTAATAACACTGATCTGATGAATGTTTATGAATCAGTTCATAAAATTTCCTCAAAAGTTTATCATAATCTTCAATAAATTTATTACATGAATGAACACACAAATTATTCTAAATATGAATTCTTAGTTAACCATCTGTGAAAAAGAAAAGCGGTCTGTTTAACACAACTATATGGATGATTTGCCATGTCTGTTCACAACTGGCTAAAGATTGCCAATAGAAACCATGGAGAAATTAACATTGCTGTTTCTGAAGCTTATTACAAATGTGTCTTAACAAATATATAATTATGTAGAAAATTAACTGTATACAATAACAACATAGTATAGGATAACAGCCAAAATCAACATTCGTCATACAACTTTCTGGCCCAAGTTGCCAAATTTATAGACAGTAGCTTGTTACATAATCAAATTTAATATATTTATGGCAGTTATAAATGTGTAATTATGATAGTCATCAATCAGCTTATGTTTGGTTTCTGTTCTAGCAGTTTCCGCTTTTCTTTCTAATAAGAGATAGAATTTAAAAATTTCATGCAATCAGTTACATTATATTGCCTTTATATACACATTTTATTTTCATTATTATGCACACACCTGTTCTAAAAAAATTTTTTTTGTTCTTACAATTTTGTGTTTCCAAATTCAAAATTTAAATCAAAATCTGTGCAGCAGAAAATCGTAACTAATGTCATGCGACTGCCTATTGACAGGCCGGAACATCCTCCACACCCTGAGAGGTATGACCAGCTGCACCAGTCTAGTCACTTCTTTGCAATTAACATGCAGTACAATTGATCTGCATTTTCCAATGTGGCCTTTGATGACCCTTTCCCACATATGCTGAGGCGTTACATCCTCCTGCAGAAATACCAGATCTCCTAATGAGAACCAATTTGTTGATATTGCATACTTGATAATAAATGTGTAATTCAAGAAGATATTAGTTAGGCCATCTCTTCCAAAACATATCCAAGAAATCTTGCTGCATCCTATAATTTCATGTAAATTTTGTATATTTGGATTCAGCTTTAGATGGCAATGTTGTCAGTTTCTGATCAGTTAGAAAATGACCTGGAGTTAAGATTTTTTCAGAATCATCATTTCCTCCCTTATATATTAATAGTCTGCTGTTCAGGGCAGCTTCTACCCCTACTAATGCAGTAGACAGTGCTTCTTTATCCAGCAATGAGCGGCCAAGTGATTTTCTAAGACATAGTTTTCTAGACATCATCATCCTATTAAACACTCCCACCAAGTCGCCCATGGCACAATAAATTTCAATGTGTAGCATAAAAATTTTGGACTGTAATAGGTATAGGATTATTTATGTAATAGGTACGGTATTCTAAAGTGAGGCAAATTCTTTGTTTGTGGCATGGAAGGTAGTGGCATTGTCAATATAGATGGTATGAGAGAATCCTTGTCAACCAATAAACTTTTGAAATGCCATTATGAACTTATCAGCTGTCAAGTCCAAAACGAGCTCCAGATGCAAAGCTTGATTAGTGAATAGCACAATGCACACTGTATTCAAGGTTTGCATATTGCACACAAAGACAGGACCAGCAAAACCTATTCCAGTTGTCCAGTTTGGAGGGTGTCATTCTTTCTGTCAAGTCATAAACATACTTTGAAAGTCTTAATGAAATGCATCTTTTTCTGTATTCCAATTGTACCTAAAACTTGTGTCATAATTTTGAATTCAAACTCTCTTATTTCCAAACATTTTTGAGTATTTGTTAATTTGTCGTCCACTTTATTGATGGCAAGCTAATAAGGGATATTAAAACTTGCATTTCATAATAAAAAGTAGTGGTCTCGTCTTCAGAATCAACTTCATTATAAAGTCATCCATAAAAATGTTCTTTTCAAGCTGTTTTGCTGGCATAGGATAAATATCTAAGTGCACAGCAGCCAATATGCGTAGAGCAGAAGATAGCAAAAAGAGGCTAGAAATTAACCCAAAAGGTAGTCATGAAAACCTGTAAGAAAGAAAATCTTCTTTGACAGTTCTTTTACCACCAGTGTCCAGCTCTGTTCTGAACCATAAAAATCGAATTGCATCCCTATCTTCCTCAGATAATGTTAATTGCAAAAAGGCTTGACTTCCGTCACATGTGGTTGCTTGAAGTCACTCATAGTAGTAACACAGCTAAAATGTTTGAAGTAAATTAAGATCTTGTTCGAGGGCTTCATTAAGAGAAGTATTTTCTTATGTATGAGAAAGATGCAACGAATGCTAAGCACCATTTTGTCTCTCTCTCTCTCTTTTTTTTTTTTTTTTTTTTTTTTTTGCTTTTGAACTGCATGATGGAGAAGACAGTAATGTTTAGAATCTGGGACATTAGTACTACAGACTAATTCGACTTGATTTTTATCAATATAATCTTGAAGGCATTCCATATAAGCATGCCCTAAATTTGAATTAACAGACACTTTTCTGCAAAAGATATGCAAACACTTCAGAACTGCATCATAACTGTCACAAGATAGCGTGACGTCTTGTTTCCATGGAAACTTTGCAACTCAATGTCACTCTGCAATTTTCTACAAATTAAGGAAACTTTCCAAAATTTCTGTATCATTAATGGATATTTCTTCATGATGAAAAGGTATAATGCCAATGGTTTCTAAATCACAAAACTTCTAACATTTTCATTTGTCTTATGCGTGATAATTGATGTATTAACATTATGAAATATGGATAAGGGATTAACAGTAGTTCTGGAACAAAATCTTCAACAACACTCACAACAAAAACTACACTAATCAACACTTCAACAGGTATGTGTTCTGTGATGTATCATTGGAATTAGCAAGTTTCAGTTTCTGTTTACAAGCAAGACGTATAATACTTAATGGTATAGTGGAATGACATGCATAAGTGTTACTGCTCTTAAATACCTTTAGAGTGATTGTAAATTTATTCCAAATGTTGGATACTTCAACTGCACTTGACATGTACATTGTGGGATACATGAGGAAGACTCCAAATGTTCTAACTTGTAGTGTATCGGAACTTGTAATTTTAATGTACATTCTACGAGACATGAATGCACAAAATTGGACTGCCTTCCATCATCTAAAATTCATCACGTTAATTTAGTAATGCCTGTTAGGACAGTGATGCAGAGTTGAGCAGTTTGTAAATGAGGTAAGTTAGGAGCAAATACATCTATTTGATTAGTAGAAGTGACTGGAGGAATTGGAACGATATTCGGACTTTTATTGATTAAAATTTGGTGCTACTTTTTGCATTTAATGCAGAAAACCTTTTCTTTGTGAGCCCAGTTTTTAAAAGTATGTTCTCAATTCGTACACAAGAAATGCCTACCACCACTCAGGTAAAATGGTGAAGGTTTCTTTAAACCATTTTTGGGTTTTAGAGTTAATATTTAGAGCTGCTGTAGAAAAGCTAAATGTATAATCAACTGGTTTCACTTCTTATCTTTTGAGCAGTAAGTCCACTTCTTCTGCAAGAAACTGCTGAAGTGCAGTAATAATCCCTTTCAAAATTTTCCCTCTTTTGGCATGAATAATACATCTTCTACATATGTTGTCAGGAAACACATGTAAAAGTTTGGTTGATATGTTTTGGTTCAAGACTGTAGGTGATGGATGTCATATTTGTAAAATATTTTCCAAAAAATTGAGGTTAACTTGAATTATACTATTTGTATCACCATATTTATCAATCAGAAATTTTTTTGTAGTTTCATAAGTGTCTGTGATAATACTTATTCCATCAACTAATCTCTTCTGTTCATCTGCTAAATAACTACATGAAAATACATGTTTAATCAATGGCTAAAAGATTTGGGTTATCATCGACAGAAGATTTAAATTGTTTCTAAAAACTCTGAAACTATTCTACATTCCAAGAATGCTTCAAGTTTAACTGTTGATAACTTCACGGGTAGGAATGTGAAACGGGGATAGGAGTACTTGGGAACAAATTAGAAATTGGAATTTTATTAGCAGCCACAGGTACTACATGCAGAATAGCTTTACATACTTTAAAAATAGAGAGTTTGACACTGTCTATGCATTCTTTACGTAGTAAAACATCAGATTTATATTCAGTATTGGAGAATAAATTACGAATAGTATTATCCAATAATTTCATTTCGCTTAACAAATCAAAAAGTCAATCACAAACGTATTATAAATCATCATTATTCACATCTTTGGAACTATCATTATTAGTGTCTGTTAACTTCGTAATAAAGCAAGTAATATTTGCTCTAAAAGTCCTTAGTTTTCATTTAAGAAGCATAACATCATTCAGAGCATCACCTTGGAATGCTATTTCAAAATGCACAAGGAAAGAAACAAAATTCTAAATGATGTAATTAAAGAAAAATAAAATCACACTTGCCTCTAGTTTGATATAACAAGAGTGTAACTGTTCAAAATCCTGCATCAATCAAGTTTTGGCACCAAATATTACATTTATATATACATTTTATGTTCATTGTCATAGATGCAACTGTTCTAAACAAAAGAATTTCATTCTTACAATTTTGTGTTGCCAGATTCAAAATTTAAATCAAATGTGCAAAGGAAATGCCGGAACACATTAAGCTTTTTTGTTAAAATTTTCTCAAAATATTTTCCGGCAACCTAATGATTCGAATAATTAAAATAACAGTATAATATTTTATAATATTTTCGCATTTTGCTTGCAGTTTTACATATAAATATATGTATGGTCGGGTGAGTGATTTTATTTTTTCCTTTTTTAATAAAAAATATACATAATTAGTTTCCTATATTTTTTTAATTAAGCTTCCTCCATTGGTGTGCATACATGTATGAAATGTTTTGTAAATCAGAAAAGTTCTGATCAAAGAGCTCATTTTGTAACTAAAAATTACATTTTCATTTCAGAATTTATTTATTACCTGGTAAATAAAAAGCAAGGTATGAAATTAATCAAATACATCAATATACATACTTTAAAATTGATAATGTGACAAGAGATTAAGCCATTTTCACATAGGATACCAAATTAGAATTACTAGATTTACTTTTAAAGAGAAAAGTAAACAAAGCTCTTATAAGAAAAGTGTAAATTAAATGTTTATTGCGTAGTAGAAAACACATTTAGCAATGAAAGAGGTGGAGTTGGTTTTATATGAAATTTATAAAATAGCCAAATCATAAGATTTCACCTTCAGACATTCTTCAGGTCTTTTACTTTTCTGTATTTCCTTCTCTGATAATTTCAAGGCTTTAGCTAACTCTTTCTCTTTTCTTTTTTCTTCCCTTAATCTAATTCTTGCCTCCTTTTCTATGTTTTTGCTATCTGGAGACTAAAATAAAATGTAAAATACAAATGCATAAATAAATACAGTTACATTAAATTTGGAGAACAGATTAAATTTCATTTAAATAATATATTTTATCATTCAATTTATCATTTCTAGAAATCCACCAGCATAACTTTCAATAGGGAAAACACCATTATAGATCGATACGTAAATGCTAAATTTTTTGAAAAATTTAGCAGCAATTTGGATGTATAGCTATATTCTGAAGATTATCTACTTTCTAACAGTTTTGGAGATAGATTATTGTTCTTTCAAATAGTACAGAAACATTATTTGGTACTTTCTAATTACCAGCACCACTATGAAATTTATTAACTTAATAGGTGACTTTGTGAATCAGACATCTGATTTGGCTATATGGCTCATACATACTGTTCTCGTTATAAAAAATAAAAAAGAAACAAGAAAAGAAAGCCATGCATCTAACAAACAAAAAATCTATACACTATCTATTTACATTTTGCAGCTGATTGATACTATTCAGAAAAAATGATGATTAAATTTCGGGGTATTCAAAAAGAAGAAGCAGATTTAAAATATTTATTTCTAATCAATAAAAACTGATAGACACATACAATACATCACCGGATAGAGGGAAGCTCATTCAAAGTTTTACCCTACGCATTGAACATAAGCACAATTTGTTATGCAACAAATGTCAAATTAGTAGATAGTCTATTTTTTGCTGCACATGAATTAATTGATCACTGGTTTTTGAATTCAGTACTGTACCAATTTGATGTCACAGATCTTGAAGATTAGCAGGCATAAAAGCTACATACATATTGTCTTTAATGTAACCCCACAAGTAAAAATTGCAAGGGGTATGATTTGGTGACCTATGAGATGAACACTATCAATGTTGCTCACTTCTTTCAATCCATCATCTCGGAATTGTACCATTCAGATACTGCTGTACCTTGTGGTGGAAGTGAGGTGGACCATCATGTTACATGAAGATAAAATAATCCTGATCTTGTTGAATTAGAGGAATCAGATTTGGAGCATGTAACTACATGCATTTCTAATACAAACAAGGGACAGCCACAAATCCAGCATAAGTGAGGGGGAAAAAAACTGCTATATTTATTAATTACCTCTATACACAATATGTTTTCAAGGAAAAATTAAGCTGTTGCAACAGCAAATTAAAACAAATGAAAAGCATTCTATAATTGCTCCAACTTCACTAGAAGACACTCCAGAACAGGAAAAAATACAACATTTACTGAAATCAAAAAGAGAACAGCAGGTACTGTAAAACATGCCAAGCAGTTGTTGAAGCATGCCTTCCTATTGAAAGTAAAAGAAGTAGATGGGATGCCTGAACAAGTCAGAATTCAATTGACTTTTGAACTTAGTGACAGGAAACTAGGCATCACTGTTCAAGAAATGCTGGCCACACTAATGCACTTTTAATAAAATGCAGCAAAAGAAAAAAAAATATAGAAACAGACTCAAGAAAGCAATTGAGGAGAAGCCATCTCTCTCAGCAACAGTTATATCTGGGGAACTCTCAAACAGGAAAGCCTCAGTAATCATATCTGGAACCCCCAAGTCCACAACAGCACACGATATACATAAGGCTTTTGTGGACTAAGTGTCCTCAGTAAATGAGGAATGATACATCCTAGAAATCAGAATATGTATGAGGATATTAAAGAACATAGAAGAATTAATTGCCAAAGGATTTAGATCTCGTGCTTTTGAAAATATTATCAAGTAGTCTGTCAGTATTTTAACTGTCAGTGTCTAGGGCATTTGAGCCACTCCTGGAAAGCAGTGTTGACCTGCATAAACTGTGGACAAAGCAAATACTCCATATTGTGTCAATTGTGCAACTCACAATAAATGCAAAGGGACTAGCTTTAACCTCACACACCCATTAAGTGCAACGCAATGTCAAGCCTACAAGGCAGAACAAAGCTGCTCAGGATGAAAACAGCAGTGCAGTGGTAACTGAACAGCAGCTTTTGCATTCCTAAGAATAGTATGTGGCTTTCCTGTTCTTCAAGGCAACTTTTAGTGCTGCCAAGCTGTAACATGATCCTGCAGCACAAGTTATCTGGAAAATAAAAAAGATATAGCCCTACTGCAGGGTTAAGAATCCACAAATAACAGGATCATAAGATTAAGCAGCATTAAAACTTACCAGTCCATATTCATGCATAAAGGAGATTACAAAATTACTGTGCAGTTGGAAAGGCCTTACAGTCAGATTGCCATCACCAGTGTGTATTTCCCTCCCTCACACAACATGCTACAGCACTCCAGAAGATGAAGCAAATCATGACGATTGTGACTATATGTAAGATTATCACTGCTACCCTCAATGAGAACTAGCCTCTTTAATGCTGCTAGCCCTCTATGGGATGCTTTTGAAGAAAACAGGCATGCTTCCCCTGTTCTTGATGTAATCACTATTCACAAGCATCAAAAGCCTTGTAGTCATCAACTCTATCAACAGCTCTCCAATATATTGGACAACTCCTTGGTATAAAATCTTTGGTATTCATGAAGAGGGGGTACAACACAAAATTCCCATTACTGGTTTTACCATGGAATGTATGGTGCAGCTAAACCTAGAGAGAGAAGAAAAAGGGAAGAACTGGGAAGGAAAAGGGAATTGTACTGTAAAAGTATTATGTGGAGGCATAAGAATCTTAAGCATTTAGGGCATTTACAAGTCAAATCGGCGCTCCCTTTGACCTAGTATATAATTACCTTAACCAACACCACATACAAGTCGTAATGGACACAGGTGTTCACTCACGATCTATCAATAAAGGTTGTGATCAAAGATCTTGTCTCATGGAATCTGGAAGAGGACACAGTGCTGAATCTTTTTTATGCTGATCCTCACATTGAAATATTGGCTTATGCCAATGACCTGGGAGCATCCGCAATGCATATGAGATTATAGCACAAGAAGGAAAAATTGGGCCAATAACCATAAATTAATTATCGTCAATTCAAAGAGCAAGGCATGTTTGGTCGGATAAGCACCATCTATGAATATTGTGAATCAGACTTAGCAGCAAAAATATTTAAATATGATATACCTTGATGATAACTGAAGATACACTCACTTGGATCCTACATTTACAGGACATTAAGGGATGATTTCACAAATTATTTCACTCCATATTTTTGACAGCAGCAGCAACAAGGGGTGTTGCTACTAATACTTAAGATACTGTACACAGTAGTTGCAGAGCAAATCACACTTTATGGGGCCTCCATGTGGGACATAACTGTTACTACTAAAATGGAGAATCTGTTATGTTTAGCACAAAGACCATTCCTCTCAAGCATTTGCAGAGAATACAAAACCTCATCTACTAAAGCACTAAACATGATTTCAGGACTGCTGCCTCTGCTAGTTCAATGCAAGAGTATAACAATGGCTGTGCTCTGACTCAAACAGACAACAAGTTTGTGGGACGGAACAGCCGATATTAAATACAACATGGAAGCCACGTTGTAAAGACCACAGAAAGAGAGCTCAGGTAGCACAAATCAGTTCCAGGCTAAGTTAATTGCATTAAAAGCTGCACTTGTTTATGCACTGGCTAATAATTATTCCAATATATACACAAACTCTGCCTCTAGCTTTCAGACAAACCATGGCACATACTATAGAAATTTACTTATCAGGGCCACATAAAAATTCTTAATAAACATTCCAGACAACCGTAGGTCTTAATTACAGTGGGTACCTCCCCGCATTGGAATACTGGATATTAAAATTGCAGATGCAACAGCCGAAAGAGCAGTGGCTGAGCCCCACATATATATACTTGATATGCTCCTCCCGAGATTGTTTTTTAAAAACTGAGCTTGAAATACAATTACAGAAATGCTGGCAAACTTCTGTAGAAAACAAAAAATACTAGCAGAAGAGTCTGGAGATTTCTTCCAAAAGTACATCAGCTTCTAAGAAGTGGCTTGCCTCACTTTACTCTTTTTAATCTTATCTGCATATCTTTAGACAATGTGAAAATGACCAATGCTCATTCAGGGTGGCAGGAGGTCCAGATCACTATGTGTTCGTTCATACAAAGATTACAGGACACCCTTAGACAGTTAACACAGAGCCTATCCATGCATGAGCTGAAGTTACTTTGAAAAATCAGTATGCTTTGAAAATCATATACAATGGCATCAATATTGCACATAGTATTTCAAACTGGCTGGAATTTTCAGCTGCCAACCTCATCACAAGCCCAGTCCTATATGTTCTCTGTGTTCAATGTTTTTAAGTTAATGTTTTCTGTTCTTTTCTATTTATTTTTATTGTCTTTTGTTTTATTTCATGTGAATGTATTTTATTATCTTATCTATTTAATTATCTTTACATGTATATCTTTATGTTTACCTTTATGAATATCTCTGTGTTTATCTTTATATATATGTTTATCTGTAGATATTTAATTATCTTTAAATTAATGTTATACATTCTATTTCAAACTTGAATAATTGTGTTTGTCGAACTACTTAACAAATTGTTTTTAACTTTTTGCCTCAGTAACTCTGTTAATTGTTTATTTTCTGAACTAGTGTATCATACAACTGATTGTACTAAGCATACCCATGTAACTCAGATATACATTTACCTGTACTGTAATTATTTACAAACGTCATTAATCATTCATGTTGTGGAAGTCCATTAACAGTATTTTTAAGTTGTATCTATCTATCTCTAGCTCTGTACATGTTGAAACTGAAATTGTTCTCCGCACCTACATTGTATCCCTGAATCCTTCACTCATCTTGCCTTCCCTGGACTTTGACTTTTGAAAAGAACTGAAATACATCAGCTTATTTTACCCTTCATTAAACACAGCTCTGGGAAGCCTGCAATCTCTGAAATTTTGGAGCAATATTAATTCCATCAGCGGGGCCACCTGGCCAATATACTAACTACCCCACAGGACCAGCTGTCAGGCCATCAGTGGAAAGAAAGTCCCCCATTTTCTGATATTGTGGCAAGTCATTTTACCAGAGATGTGAAATGTTGATACATCAGAAAAAGGTGTCACCTTCCAAATTCTGTAAAACTGCAGTGCAAAATTCTAATCTTTTTTTTATGTTTACCAGGATGCAATGCCTGGAGTAACTGCAATTTATACAGTTTCAGATGCAGCCATTGTTTACGCACACACCATACCATTGATTGCAGAATTCCAACTTCTCTGCTTACTCAGCTTGTAGATTTCCTACGGCTAAGCAGTTCAGATGTGCCTAACATATTTATTTGACATGCTAGACCAACCATTGCTTTTCTCCTTGCACATACAACCATCTTCTATGAATTTCTTGTACCAGTTATAAATTTGTTTATGATATGGCAACTCTTTGTTGAACTTACGACAAATTGCATGCTGAATTGCAGCAATGGTGCACACTCCAGCACATAAAGCAATTTTCATCATTGAATAGAACTAACAAACCACAATACCACTTTAGGCATTGAACAGAACTAGTAGGTGGATATTTAAAACTTTGAACTGATATACTGTATGTGTCTCTATTGTTGTTCATTAGAAATAAGTATTTTAAATCCCCTCCTTCTTTTTGAATAACACTGTTTAAAACATGTAAATTCATGTCTATTCAAACATGTGGTAAGCATGCATGCATGGGTTACAAGCATGTATACAGAAATGCCCCAAATAATATGGCAAGTCTTGATAATCAGAAGTAATCCATTATTTTAATATCATAAAGCATGTATTTTCTTACCATTTTTCTTTCATATAGCATGAAGCATATATTGCAAATATTTTCTCTTTGTGTAAAAGCCAGAAACAATTACAAGTCCTCCTGTTTTGCATTATAAAATTAATCATTACACTCAATCAGCAGTCATAACATATTTCCATTCATCTCTACTGAATGAATCTGATAAGCAGTAAGATTCATACACAGTGAATTTGATAAAACATTTAAACATATGTCTAAGCAAAAGGTACTGATAGTATAATTTTTAGTTTTTAAAGAATAAATAACTTGTTTATTATTTTATTTGGTTTTTTCTGATCATCTGCACTTCCTTGAAAAGTATTCAGAGGCAACCTATGACATCACCAAAATGTTGTTAATGTTAACATCACCATAAAGTTGTCACATAAATGCTAATGTATTTATGTGACAACTCAGGTATGCACCAGCCGATGATTGTAAATTTCTGTCTTCCAAATTTGATTGTCATTTACCTGTTTAGTGTTTGTTTTATACTGAGTATTTTTTCCCTTATAAGGAATCATATGGGAATGTGGAGATTGCTGGCAGATGAAAAAGAAGGTGCTACATTTTTTTCAGAAATATGGAATTCCAATAATTAGAAAATCGTTAAAAAATTAAAAAATATAATGCAAAAACAAATTGCTGTACACGTGAGGAGAACAACAGAATGTGCAATGCCAAATTTGTGAACTTTTTTTTTTTTAGCATAACAGATTGCTGTGTATACGGGAAGAACAGTGTGTGCAATGCTAAGTTTATGATTTTTTTTTTTTTTTTTACTGTGTACATTGAAAGAGCATTCAAAAAAGAAAAAAAAATACATAAGGATTTCTTGAAAAGACAAAGGGTTTCATTATGGGTGTTTCTTACTTTTTTAATTATAATGACCTATTTCTCTTTTGTGGAATTCTTAGTGCATCACCATTTTGAAAATGCTGCTGCTTTTTGTATATTAACTTAGTGCAAAATAACATCAATGTGTTGGAGAGTTTTGGAAATGGGATGTACATGATCAGAAAGTACCTTTTGTTTATAGCATGGTACAGAGATATTTAAAAATACTGCAGTTTTTGTTTTGAGACTGGAAATTTCTTTTTTGAAAGAGGTACAGAAGAACATGCCCTTTTTCAGATAATCTGCTTCCTAAGATTTAAAAGAAAAAAAAAATTGACAATTTTCCTACTTAAAATTAATAATTCATTCCCCTTCTTATTAACTGCTTATTTTACATATGATACTGTTAACCCATTCACGAGCCGGTCCTTCAGAACAAAATACTTCGAAAACGGCTATATTGTCTAACCCTCCAAAAACGTCTGTTTCGCTTTCTGGAAATGCTCTTAAGATGGGCCAATGCCTTGAATGGTATGTTCGCTTCCCCTCGGAGTGATGGCGATGCCATAAAATGCCCCACTAATGAATGGCAACTTGCTCACTACTTGTTCTGTTAGCTTTCTATCTAGAAATATTTTTGAAGCAATTTAACTTGCATTCTTGTTGTAAATTCTTGAATATTCGATGTGTTTTACATGTTTACTTTTTCACTATTTAGTTTTATTTCTCTATTTGCTTACTGGTAGACCAGTTTATTTTGTGAAATTAAATTTTTACCCCCTTTTTTACTGACCCAGTTTTCTCGACATTATAAGTCCATATGTATTTGGAATAATAATAATACAATATTCCTCAGGAATTTTTCCAAAATTTGATATACCTAGTATTTATATTTAACGGTTTTTTTTTTCCAGAAATTGTTCGCTAACAGTCAAACTAAACTTCGTAATGCTTGATCTTTTGATAATAGGATTGATCAAACAATAATTTTCTTACTGAACCTTTTTCAGAATTTTAAAGCAATTTCTAAAATTTTGGCGGTTTTCTAAAAGTATTTCAGTAATTTTAGCTATTGTGCATTTGCTAGCAATATGGAATTTGAAATCAAAATTTAATTGAGTTGACTTGAGATACCACATTTCTAAATCAAACAGAAATTCAAGTGAATTTGCAGTCTTACGCTAGACTAGAAACAACTATTTTTCAGTGTTCAAAGCCAGGATTGTCTTGCTTTTCCACATTTTACAGATTAAATGTACATAATTTTTTTTAAGTAGTGGGCATTTGCCTATAGTTCCTATGACAACAATTTTACATCCATGCTTTCTCCAGCGTTCGAACCCGGGTCCTTCAGTATCGCAGTCAGTCTTCCCTAACCGCTGTACAGTTTAGGCGACTAAATGTATATAAATGTATATAATAAAACATATGAAAATCCTTTTTTATCTTATCCTTTTTATAATATGAAAATTCACATAGTTAAATGAATTGCAACTTTTTTTTTTTTTTTACATTTATATTTCCACTTGAAAGTGACTAAGTTTGGATTCGTGGAACTCCAACTTACAAATTACACCATGACATTACAGTATCTCAAGGTATAATGGAAATTAGGGTACTGAAATAACATAGAATATAAGAATTGTTATAGTCAATTTAAACAAATTTCTGTTTGTCAATTTTCATTTAAAATTTGCCATTATTAGCAGCCTTGCAGTTTTATTTAACCTTGGGATTACAATATACGAATTGTATTAGGGCCTCAACATAATTTCGAGGAATAATAGAAGTGATAATATGGAAAAGCAGAGTACCTTAAATACCAAATGTCAAGCATTTGTAATTAAATAAATAAACAAAAATAAATACTGACTACCTGACCCTTTGTCTTATTTTTAATCATATAACCAAGAATATTTTATTATCTAGAAATTATTTTTTACTTTTCAAAGTATTTACTAAAACTATAACTTTTCCAATGTATTTTAAATGAATGAGATAACACACTAAAAATGTTTTACTAATTCAGTTCACTGTTGTAAATGAAATATGCCGCCAAATTTCTATTTCTTTTTTCAAAATTATATAAAATGTTTTGATTGAAAATGATTAAATGATTTTTTCAATTGTACTTTTTTATGTATCCTAATATAACTCAGAATACTGTTTACCATTGACAAATTATATCTAGAGGAATTAAGTTTTGAAGGAAGATAAACAATGAAATCAGTTGTTTCACTTTATGCTTTAAGCATCTATTTATATGAAAATGGAATCTAGCTACGGAATTTATGATTTGTATCTGAATTGGAAATTAGCATATTGATAAAACTTTTCAAGGCAATACAAACTGATATGTTGTTATAAGTATATTAGTATATTAATCACACTTCTGTAGAAAAAAAGGTATTTTATAATAGCCAGGATATTTATCTTCATGTTTTTTATTGTGATACAGCATTACCAAACTAAGGCTCTTTGGTCCATTAAATATGGCTTAGGTTGAGCAAATATGAGTTATATTTTTGAAATATTATTCCAGATAAAACAGAAACCTTGAAAAGATATGAACTTAAAACAATTTTGCTTTTTGAAGTTATATGTACGGAAATGTTAAAGAGTTTCAAACCGAGTGCCATTTCTGCACTTTCCGGCAGTGGCGGTACTGTTTTTAGAACAGATTAAATGCTTTAAAAAATACAAATACATTAGCACCAGGCAATGTTAATGATATGATATAGCTAAAATGTTACTGAAAAGTTCTACGTCTATGTTTAGTTGTAACAGGCACTGAAAGCAAAATATATCAGGTGATCCAATCCACACTTAATGAATTAACTGAGAATATTATATGTGCATTTATATATGTATTCTGGTCGGATACTAGTTGCAATGGGAAACTAAACTACAGTTTGTTTATGCTACTAGTATAATTATAAATTTCTTCTAGATTCGTAATATATGACCAATTTCATTTCATAGCGATCCAAGCCATGCATTCCTGATATATTATCTCAGTATATATATATATATATCCTAATTTAGGATATATATAGGATATATTTAGGATATAATTTAGGCTAAACTTTCTTCAATAGAAAACTACTTATTACAACAATCCTTTTGCTTCCATCTCTTAATATGTACTTGCATTCCTGTCATTTGGTTTTAAAATTTCGAAGGCAAGTTGTTTAATTTTTGCTTACTAGTTTGATTTTTAAATTTCTTTTTTACTACAGTTTTTAATTTTAATTTTATGGATTTCTTTTAATCTTCTTATGATTTTTTAAAATTACTAAAACCAGACTAAACCAGACAGTGTACTTTAAGTAAATTTTGAATACTGAATACAGCTTCTCCGCAGAGCACTTTTTCCCGTCTTTTTTGTCTTAGGTCAAATTAAAGGAATATGATTAATTCTGTTTTCCAGATCAATGTCTTCTTTAGACGAATAAAGAACCTTGCACATTCTTGGTAAAGAAGTACTATTTTTTTGTTACTTAATTTACTACTATTGAAATTATCCGAATCAGAATCAAAATTTTATTCCTTTTCGTTAAACCAAAAAAAAAAAATCAGTTTTCTATCTGATAAAAATAATTCCCAGATATAACATACGGAAAAAGAAAAAACTTTGTTTTAATTAAAATGTAATTTTGGCATCGCAGGAAACTATTTTTCTGAATGCGGCTTAAGAGTAATATGATGTTTTTTTCAAACTTTATACTCAAAAATTGTTTCATTGCTTTATATATCTCATTATAGCTCTTGGTAAATCTGCTTCCAATTCTTCGTTTGCTGAATTTAATAACAGGCTTCTGTTCATATGAAGTTTGTGCTGTAGCTAGCTCTTTCGCCGAGATATGAACCCTGAACAAATTAGCAATGTTCAACATTACCAGCGTTGCTATCCCCTTGACAACTGGTGTGTTGCTCATTTCAAGACTGAATGATCTCTTTTTAAATAATGGTGAATTTACTTCATTTGTAAACATTAATGAAGAAAAAAATAACCTTCATATTTGAGAAATTTCGGAAAATGTCATAGTTTGTTAGATGAGAAATTAAGTAACATTAACAAGTACATAAATGTGACGAAAGAATTTGCGACATAGAGTGGTATAGTTTTGGATTAAAAGCGATTTCCCCCCCCCCGTTCCTCGTGATTGAACAAATTAGCAGCACAATTTTTTTGTGGTTTTCTCCATATTGAAATAAATACAGACCATTTTTCATCAGAAAATACTTCACTCTTTCATCTGTCTACCTAAATGAATAGTCATAATGTAATTTAACCTTAATTATATAATCGTAATTCAGTTAATACTAGAAAATATAGTAAAGTGGAAAGTTGAATAGTAAGGCAACTGATTTTATTTGTAAAAGGAATGAAAATATTGGCATCCCCACATACGTCTTTATAGCTGCAAAATGCATCTGCAATTTTTACTGTAATCTCATGATTTTGAATTAAATGAATTTTCCAATTAGTAAATATATTGTACATAATTTAAGTAAAAAACTGGCCGAAATAAGAATAGCCTAATTTCTAGGCATATTTTCAATACAAAAATTTATTCGAACATGAAAAACAAGAAAATGCAGTGAAACCTCTGTCACAACCACTTGTAAAAGTGACCAACATTTCCAAGAATGTAAATGTACATAAACAGCGGTGTCGATAATTATAATATTCTTCTAAAAGACTGACACTTCTTTATAAGATGACACCATCAAATAGATTATTAAGGTTGTATATTCATAGAGTTTTCTCCAGAAGGAGAAATGTTAGAAATCAACTCTGCTCTGTCCTGGATTCGAACCACTGATCTTCTAGTGCTAGTTGGACGTGTTACAGTTTACATGATGGAAGCACGTACAGTATTCTTTATATTCTTTTCCACTTGAAGGATGACTGGGCAGAAGCACAAAATTCAGTCAACCCAACACAGTGGTCTTTAAGTGTGGTGGTGTCTAAATATGTGGTGGTCTCAATCAACCAAATTTAAATGTGGTGGTCTCAGTCAAACAAACATAGTGGTGGATTCTTTAAATTCTTTTACCTATTCTCACTACATATGTGTACAAATAAATAAATCTCTCTACACGTCTATATCAAGATTCAATTTTAAATATGCTAATGAATTTCTTCATTTCAATATAACTACTTTTGTCAAAGGAGATAATACACTAAATAATCTATTAGAATATATATATATGCTATGCGCTTTGTTTGTCCTGTCACTGTGATTCCACATCTGTATCATTATGAATCCAATTTCAAAATATTGATCTTTAAAATTAGGTATTGTAGTCTTTGATTATAGTTAATACACTGGTTATCATAAATTAAGGAAAAATCACAAAAATTTCGATAACTCCCTCAAAAATAAACCAAACTGTGTAAAAATTTAATATGTTGCCAAGTAAGAGTAGCTGAGTAAAACTGTGGCACTGCCCATATGCCGGGGCAATAAGTGATGCTTTTCTGTTATAGCACGATAACGCAAGACCACACAGGGCTCGCATCATAGATGATTATCTTCAACAGGAAACAATTATGCGTATGGAGTAGCGAGCTCGATCCCCGGACTTGAATCCTATCAAGCACGTTTGGGATGCTTTAGGGAGACGTCTAGCTGCTCTCAATCCACCTCCTCAGACCCTTGCTGCACTTGCAACTGCTTTGCAAGAGCAATGGCTCTCGCTTCCTATGGAACTGATAAAACCGCATAATTGAAAGCATCACATATCACTGTATGTGCTGTATTGCTTCTAGAGGCAATCATATACCATATTGAAGGTACTTTTCCTACAGCAAACTGAGACCTTTGATTTGTTCATTTTATACATGTCCTAATTTCTATACTACCATAATTATCTGGTAATTTCTTTTTATGTTATTTGATACCTTACTATGTGTTGTATATTGTGGTAAGTTTCATAAAATTCTACATGTAATTTTTTCAGTAATTGTGATTTTTCCTTAATTGATGATAGTCAGTGTAGTATAATTATAAATTTCTTCTAGATTTGTAATATATGACCAATTTCATTTCATAGCGATCCAAGCCATGCATTCCTGATATATTATCTCAGTACATATATATATATATCCTAATTTAGGATATATATAGGATATATTTAAGATATAATTTAGGCTAAACTTTCTTCAATAGAAAACTACTTATTACAACAACCCTTTTGCTTCCATCTCTTAATATGTACTTGCATTCCTGTCATTTGGTTTTAAAATTTCGAAGGCAAGTTGTTTAATTTTTGCTTACTAGTTTGATTTTTAAATTTCTTTTTTACTACAGTTTTTAATTTTAATTTTATGGATTTCTTTTAATCTTCTTATGATTTTTTAAAATTTGTTCTTGAATCTACTTTTGTTTTTACTTTTGTATTTGAAATGAAAATAGAGTGTAGGGGATATGTCTTCTAAAGTAAGCATCTCGTTCAGATTAATTGTGTTCTTAGTGAAAAATTTAATTTTAAAGATTATTTGCTTTTTAACAGGATTCTTTTGGTTTAGTGACTAATATCTTTATTTTGATTGAGTATCAATTAGATTTTTGATTTGAATCTAGCAAATAATTTGATGCTTACTTGGAAGTAAGATGAAACACTCTCTCTTATTTTAGTTATTGTTAATTGATGATAGATTGGTTTATCCCCTTGATATGTCGATTAATCTGCTATCAATAACAATAACTGGTTTTTCAATACTTAAAAAGTTTACTTTTGATTTTGGTATTTTTGCGATTTAGTTTTTCCTTAACTGTGTTTAAAGCAAGGAGGACTGAAAATTCTATAAATTTTTTTAAATTCTGAAAAATACATTTTCAATGATGTTTTTAAATTGAATTTCCGTTGCTTGGAGATGTAATATGGAGAGTTTTCTTTTTATAATTTAAGTGAATTATTGCTTTATTACTTTGCAGCTTTAGTGCAAGTCTTGGGCTTATTAATTTACTTTTAATTACTTTCATTATGAATATATATATCCTAAGATGTATTTTAATTCTTGCATTATTTCGTGAGTCAGAGGACTCATTCCGTTTTATGCTGATGTACAGATTTGAGTGATAATTGTTTTTGCTTCCACTGAAAGAAAGTTTTTATTTTTAAATAGTAACTGTATTTGCATCTTCATAATCCATTATGATCTCTTTGGCATCTAAATACTATAACATATAATGTTTAATCAAGGAAAATAATCTTTCATAATTATGCTTTATCTTAATTTAAGGAATAACAATTATCTCGGTGGAGAGATCAATAATAGTGTGATTGGAAGAACTTTAAAACTTTTAATAATTCCATTTTTCTTGTCCCTTTTAATGATTTCTTCCATCTTATTTGAAAGTCTGATATTTTAATGCTTTTGAATCATACAAAGCTAGAAACTGAATTTATCATCCTAATCTAACAAACATTTTGGAATTCATAAGCCTTTTATATTAGCAAAATTTTCTAGTATATACTTAGCACTTTGCCTGAAGTTGCATATAGTCACTTAGTATAGAATCACATTTCACATGTCACAAATCTTCCCTACAGCCAACATATTGACCAGAACCCGAAGCCAGGTCAAAATACTTGTTATCATAAACTTTTCAGACTTGTTCTTATTGCAGTTATAAACAGAAATGTGAACACTCGGATACAGTGCTTGTTAAAGTTAGTACAATCTGCTGCTGCTATATCTACCGAGGTTTTTCGAAAAAAACCTGAAAGGTAATAAATTATGTCACCTGCAGAATCATCAAAATTTTCTATATTTGTTTACTGAAACTGAAAATTGAATAGTTTTCCTTAAAACTGCAACTGAATCATTGCACTGAGTAATCTTCAGTGTGATGTAATTAGGTGCCCTAAATATAAAAGTAAGCGAAAATTAAATTAGGAATTATAGCAAATCATTCCATAGAAATATGCTATGCCTTTATTAATTTAGTAATGATCTATTATTCATGAATATTATAGTATACATGTCATATAACAATTTATCAGCAATATAGGTATCATTAATTTAAAGGAGATAATTTGATATGTGTGCCTTTTGTTTTATAATAGTTTTTCTCTCGTTACTTTTAAGCTAAACATACAGCTTGAAATAATTTTTTTTTTCTCCTGCTTTCACTTACTTATTTCTTAAAATAACTGCACTAAAATCAGAGTGATATTATTAACAATTCTCCTTCATCATATAAATATAAAATTCCTCTTTTACTACTTAAATAATCACACAGAAATATGCTGTGCCTTTATTAAACTAGTGACGATCCATTATTCATGAATATTATAGTATACATGTCATATAACAATTTGTCAGTAATACAGGTATCATTGATTTAAATGAGATAATTTCGATATATATGCCTTTTGTTTTAGTATAGTTTTTCTCTCGTTACTTTTAAGCTAAACATATTAACTTGAAATATTTTTTTTTCTCCTGCTTTCACTTACTTATTTCTTAAAATAACTACACTAAAATCAGAGTGATATTACTAACAATTCTCCTTCCTCATATAAATATAAAATTTATCCTTTATTATATAAATAATTGAAATGCTTAAATTTGACATTCTAATAAATATTTTATAGTAACTCTGAAAAATTCAACTTCTTTTAAAATGTATAAAAATGAATTAAATCCTGAATTTTTCCAGTCTTATGATAATAAAATTTTAGAATCATCAATTGTATATCCGTATTGGTTATAAGAAATTATCTCATTCTTCTTTTCTCTTGTGGTGTAAGTGATAGTAGATCGGAATAGCAGTCGAAGGCCTGTGGTTCGTATCCCGGTAAAAGGATAGCGCATTTTCATATTTTCTCCTAAGAAAAACGGAATGTCTCTCCAATGGCACCCGAACGAAAAAAACGTGACAGACGATAATTCGTCAACACATGAATTAGGCCGACAATATCTCGTGCTTCTTCTCACTCACCCTGTAAGAGAAAAAAATAATAAGGAATTATGCCATTCTCCCTATCTTGCCATAAATGAATGTCCTTCCAGCTAGAATTTAAAAGACCTCATTGTTAAAAGCATAATGAGGACACTGCTGAATTTTTGCATTTCTTGCTTCGAAAAAATCCAATGTCTCTGCATGGTAGCTTCCTGGTTGTGCAGCTTTCAAAATTATGCCACTTTCGCAAATTCTTCAAATTTACTTTTCCTTGTATCGCTTTTCCATAGTCTTATGTTGATAGGTGAAGCAATGCAGATTTCTCTCAACTTTCTTAAGCCTGAGTATTGGCAGAAAAATATACCGTTACATTTAAAATTGGCTTTAATGCTGAAAATATATTTGATTGTTTGATTATATTTTTCCTTTTTCTTCCTTAAAAGTTTTCTTTTTCTTTTATACATTTGTTACATTTTAATCTAATAGCCTTTCAAATACTAAACGATAAAAAAAGTTCTTTGATTTCACAATAAATTAAACTCTTTCATTATGCTTTGAATTTCTTCATCATTATTCTATTACTAGGATTTATTTTCTTCTTTTACCTACTGATTATATAGAGTATATCTTTTATAGTAGATTTTCGTAATGGTTAAATCTTGAGGGAAAAGGGAAGTCAAGATGTCCACAAATGACCAAATGTACATTCCCTCGTTCAGTGCTGTTTCTCTTTACTGAGGAATTAACACCATAGGAGGGCTGTTTTCGCCCAAAGGTTCGGTCTTTGTGTGAACTATTAGTTGAAACTAGAAATGCAAAACAGTAACTTTTCATTCACGAATGGACAATCTGCAAGAAGCATTGACTTCCAGTGACCCTTCTTTTATGGATGCTTTTATGGATATAATTCTAAGATAAAAGTTAGTAAAAGGGGGCGATGTAGGGTGATTTTTCTACTTTTGATTTTTAGAGTAGGTCCCTAAACATGTTACTATTGGCCCTGTATTTAGATTTGCTAATTTTACTAAAGCGTGCGATATCTATCTTCTAAGACAGAGACACTCCACTTCCGGCGAACTTTCCAAGGAAAACTTACTTGCATTTAGTTTACATATAGAGAAAATTCATAAAAATTTCATTGATCATAAAAATTCTAACTAATCTATTCCGCCGCTTAAACTAGAAGCCTACAAGAATTGACAGTGTTGTAACATGAGTTTTATATAAAATTTGATTTAGAGTTTTTAAAATTTAATGTTAAAAATTTTTTAGCATATTTCCATTCAAAGACTAAACTAAAAATCTCAAAAATTTTAAATTTGCATCATTTTACAGAGTGTTAAATAGCTTTTGAAATAAAATTTGCATGGAATTTTTAACATAATTTCTGATTTTGGGCTGAATAGATCTTTTCGATTATTTGAGGTAAGAGGATTCTTGGAAGCAAAAGACTGAACCAAAAGCAGAAAAATAATTTATCGTATAGATTAATGGGAATAAGAGATTACTTAAGCCCCTTTGCAACATTCCTGTACAATTTTATAACGAGAATAATAGGTTCTTAAATAACGAAATCAAATAATTAAATTGCATTGTCAAAAGTATAAGATTTATAAATTCATCCAAAGATCCTCACGTTTTTATTATTCGTGATATAAATTTTGTAGAATTTTTTAAAGAAAATTGTTTAATCTTGTGTTCCTATTAAATTACATGATACATTAATTTTCTCGTTCTAATTCATTAATGATTTTATGAGTTATAAATAAAAGTTTATTTTGTAAAAACTTCTTTTTTTATTCAATAACTGCTGTAAAACGAAAATTTTTAATTCCTTTTATATACATTCACTCTGTAACTGGTAATAAATTTTTTTCTTTAGTCAGTGTAAGGTCTTTATCTCAAAACATCAAGAAGATTTTTCCCCATGCTAATGACAGCCATTAGCCATTGTAACCAGGGTTGCGCAGACCATTGTCCCCTTATGCATTGAGGGTTGTAAGAGATACAAAAATCTGGGCTAGTTCTTCTTGATGTATCTTTTCATTACAAAAAACATGGACGGTCCATTTTCGAGGGTACATTTAAGCTAACAATATTCTGTATCCAACTGTTAAGGAGCTTGCATAAAAGAACGAGATAATACGAGTCAAACCGTTAAAGGGTTGACGTCCACATTTTATAGTATTTTTTTAATTACAGAACAATTTAATTTGGAAAAAGCAAATCATGACAATAGACATATAAATTAACTACACTGTTCATCTTTTAAAAATATAACAGAATATAATTTAGTTTTAAAATGATAATATTTTGAAACTAATTTTTTTAAATATTTTATTTACTTTTTTTATTAGAAGCCCCAAAAATGTATAAAAAAATTTTAAAAATTGCAGATTTAAAAAGTTGTTCTTTAAAAAAGTAATTTCTAATCAATAATAACTCAGTCTCAGATTGCTATAATTTATAACTCAAATTATAAATTCCAAATTACAGCTATTTTTTATTATCTTTCATATATAAATTAAAATTTGGAACAACTACATAAAAATTTCTATTAGAACAAAATAATCACAAAAATATAAAATAAGATTTTGCTCCACAAATAAATGAATAAAAATAAAATCAGCATACTTGTTTCTCAGCTATCTTCCTTCTTTTTGCTATTTTAGAAAGACCTTGATTAGATTTCGATACTGGTAGTACAACTGGCTCATTTACAAACTGAAAAAAATAAATTAAATAAATAAATAAATATGTTAAAAATTGTTTTAGCAGAACATAGAACAACTGCAGCTGATCTATACAAGTACTATACTATTGCATGCAATAATCTATTTCATTCCTAATTTAGTCAAATGTTTTGCATTTTATTATAGAAGTAATAAATACTTACTTTCAAATAAGTCATAAACTCTTATTAGTAAATTTATTTCCTTTAGCAATTCTACTCTTTGTTCATTTCTTCTCTTTTCCTCATAGTTTTCCCAGTTTCTTCCACCATCGTGGAAAAACAGTGGAAGAAACTCATTTCTTGTTGCAGTAACTAAGGGCCATTTTATCAATGATAAATGGTCTTTGAAGATTGTCTTCTATATCAGAATGTAACTATTCACTAAAATCTGATATGATGTTTAACAAATCGAAATTTAAGTAAAATACTCAATAAGAATTAAATTGTCAATCAAAGTGAGAATCATTTTTTAGCATTTTCATGAAAATTCTCAACACTACTTTTTCCTTGCTCATTGTCTTTTCATCATTATTGATTTGAGGTCATCTTCAAAGACCCATATTTCATTTTCATGGCATGTACATTTTATCATATCACCTGGTAGGAATTTAGAAATAATGTACTGTCTACCATCATTAAATAATTTAAGGGTTTCTTTATTGATTCTGACACACTCTGCATTTTGGTGATTAGTTAATTTATGGTTGAAGCCAATGACAAACTAATTTTTTTCTACACATTTCTTCAGGAATAATTTTATGTATAGCTGCATATCCAATGTAAATAATACCATATTATAGGTACAAAAATTATCATTGATTATTATTTTTCATATGGACAACACATTTTCTGGGATTACCGCGGATAAAAGTCTTTCTGTATATTCATCCAGGAGAGAACTTCAACCTCCATGAAATCCTTTAAACCACTTGCATACAGTGGCCTAAGATGAAGTTTCATTTCCATGGGCTAACTGTAGATGAAGACATTCTTCTCGATTTAGTCCTACATTTAAATTATTGAAAATTATTGCCCAATATGTTCATGTGAGCTTCATTTTCCTTTCTTCCAAAATTTTTTCTATGATAGATAAATTGCAGTTACTGAGACAAATTATCATCTGTGGACATAAAATAGTTCCCATTTACACAGCTAACAAATAATTTTTTTTTAACGCACGCTGTCTCCCCATCTAAAAAATTTGAGTTACCTACTTTAAGATTACTAAATTTTTGCCTCAGAGAACTCACAATGCTACTCATTAGAATAATTAATGATACTTAATAAAGTTTTAAAATTTTTCAAAAACTCTTCATCATCAGTAGAATCACATTTCATAATTTTATTTCAATATTAAAAAATACTCACTTTCCCCATACCCCATTCTTCATCAGATTTATTATTAATGTCTTTTCCTTCAGCACAGATAGTCAGTTTAGTGGCTTTGCAATCTTCGGGTATCCATTTCACACTCTCAGGTTCAACTTCACTATCTTCACTATCTGAGATAGAATGCACACGAGAAACCAAGCACTTTGAAAACGTTTTTCTGAAAAAAAAAGGGGGGGAACAAGAGATTAATGACTTTAAACTTAATTGAAACAAACTGAGAAAAGATTTCACACATACAAATATGAATTTAAAATTAATTATACATAAATATTAGAATTGTTAGAATGTTAGAATTATACAGAAAAAACATTTTAATGAAAAAAAGTGGAATGGTTAACATACTTCATTAGAAAATTCAAGTTTAGCACAACTGCATAAAAATTAAGACATGCAGATTTCCAGCACAAGAGCGAATGAGAGCCATAAACTGAAGTCAGATAAGGAATACTTTCTTAATCGAACAGAAAAGTAAATTTTTACTAAGAACATCAACATCTTATAACAATTAATTTTCTTCTTTCAGGCTTAAGAGTTTCTGCTTGGTATTTTTGACAAGTTAAGCAGATAGCAATTTTTTTTTCCTTTCAAAATGCTTCTTCCAAATTTATTCAAATTTCAAATCTTAAGTTTCTAACCAGCAGAAAGATAGCCTTCTGTCTGTTTAGTTTACTTGATCTGCCACTTCCTAAATACAAGCATAACCAATGCTTTCTTTGCTTTTTCTTTAGACTACAGTTACCACTTCCTTTCCAATCAAATACAATTAATGTACAGTAAATCTAAGAAACATTTCATAACTTTTTTAAAACACTCTCTGAACATAATGTATCTATCCCAAAGGGAAGATTTTGAATAGAATCCTTAAAAGACAAGATACTTCCTCCCCCTAACAGCTGCTGTTCAAAACAAAACCCTCACTCATTTACAATAGCTTTAGAGGACTGTTTTTGTTAACTTTAAGGTAGCAAAATTATTTCCCACTTAAGTCAAATGCAGACAATGAATACAGTGCCTCACAGAACACTTATCAAGAATGTGCTATGGTGGGTTTAGCTGTTTTGGATGTCAGAAATAGAATAATGCAGAATCTTATATTTTGAGTTGCTAATACTGAAGTTAAAATATCAGATTTTATGCTACCCCTTTATTTGTTTATTTATAAGTATATCAGAGAAAAATACTTAAGAGATTGAACACTATGCACAATACCCATTACTCATTTAACTCACTAATATAATCAGCTGCCTGTTAGATTTATACAACTGAAAAAAATACATACTAATCAATATAAAAACCTCCATTTCTTAAAGTCCATCAGCGGCCCAGCGGTAAAGTCACTGAAAAATTGGTAGTTCAGTCTGAGGTTCAAAGCCTGCAAATGGACTGGCTGCATGGGCGTTTTCGTGGTTCTCCCCATGTGTAACGCATATACAAGCCAGTTTCCCTTAAAGTCCTCAACGAAGGATCCCTCAGCTTAGGGAGATAGCCCTGGAGGCTTTGCCATAATCACATAAACTAACAAAAACGTTCCTTAAACTCATCTTCATTGCTTATAAAATTCAGACTGGAAAAAGACTAATTCTTCAATTCCAGAACATTCTACTTACAAGTACACAAATACAAGGGATATTATAGTACACAAGCACAAGGAATCGGAGGTAAGAAAATTTTGGCCCAACTCATTTTACTGAAACTCTACATACATCTGTGAGTAACATACTGGAAATATAAATGCAATAAGCATCTGATTATATTAACCAGCGAGTTTAAGTAATAGGTACTGTACATAGTGTTCAACCTCATAAGTATTTATCTCTGATATAATTATGAATAAACAAATAAAGGATAGCATTAAATCTGACATTTTATCTTCATTATTAGCAACTCTAAATATAGGATTCTGGATTATTCTACTTCTGACATCCAAAACAGCTGAACCCATCATGGCATGTTCTTGATAAGTATTCTGAGAAATACCAAACCAGTTTTGAACCAGATGTCATACATCTCCCATAGATTATAAGGAGGAGGTTGGTAAGCTCAGAGCTAGTGCTCATGAAACCCCAGCTATGCTCAATAGGATTAATATTCAGAATTAGGAAAATCCTAAATATTACCTTGAATTCCTCAGCTTGTGACAAAGAGCATTATCTTTCTTTAGGAGCTAAACAAGAGAGAGAGGAGCCAAGAAAAGCTGCAATTAGTCAGAAGTGATATCTGCACAGTCCGCAGCTGTCATGGGTGTACTCCACAACAACCTTGGGTCCCAGAGATGCCTAACAGAAATCGTAATACCTCCACCACACTACCAGCCAACTTACCTCTCATATTATAAGTGCCAATCTACTAAAAGAAAGTGTGTTTTCACATGGGCATTGACATAATGTAAAAGAAATGATTCATCTGACCAGGTAATTCATTTTCATTGATCCAGTCATGGTATAATCTGATAATGACATGAGCCTGTGGATTTTATGACTGGATGATACACGATCCAATCATGATATTCGCTGAGTGTAGTCATAAATACAGATGATACTAGGGTAGCAAAGGCAAATATCAGGAGTGTTTCATATTTATAGCTGCCAACCATTTACTCACTTTATTATACATGATTCACGTTATTAAATTATTTATAATATTATCCTGGTGTAAAATCATTAATATTTAATTATATTAAGTATTTTTACCTCTCTGCTATTATTACAGAATAGGAAAACCTGTATGAGCAACACCCCACTCCAAGCAAATATATCTTGATGCTTCACATATTGTTTAGATTAGACAGAAAAGTGTTCTCTACCCCCTCTAAAAACAATCGAGGGCTGGATGTATGCTCATGGCTAACGTCAATCAATACTGTAACTCCTCAGAAAGCAAAAGTGAAATGCAAAGCTACTAAACAAATGGCAACATCTGATGATTTTTGATTTGTTAAAAATAAATTAGCAATTATTTTCATACTGGAAATTTATTTACAAAGGTGAACACACCACTTTATTGCCTCATGTATTTTCTTCAATTTTGTATAGCTTCTTAACAAACAGTAATCCAAGCATGCTTCTCGAGCTCATATGTCTAAAACTATGCCCTTCAAACCTGGATGCCTGCCTCTCTATCTAGCCAAAATTGTTCTTGTGCCCCTAGCAGATCATCTTTTCACAATGCAGTAACTTTTCCAGAGGCAAAAATGCCCCCCCCCATTTCTTCTTTCTTTTTCGGATTCTCTTAGGAGACTACTTAAGAAATCTTCAACCTATCAGGTCTCTTCATAGGATCAAGTGAAACAATGAGAAAGAGCTGCTAAGAATTAGCAGGTGAATGCTAGTTTTAATACAAGTATCCATCAATCAATGCATTAGCATTAAAGTAACACACAGGAATCTCATGGCATGCCTGCTTTTTATTACTATTATTATTATATTCTCATTTCTCAGACTTTACAATTACAGGTGGTCTGGAGCCTTAGAAATTTGATCATTTGGGATATTGCACATCCAGATTTCAGCTTTGTGCTGTACCGAGAAAAATGTATGTAAACTTATGAAATGGAAAAAATTAAAAACATGAGAGATTTCATTACAATATATTTTGAACATTAATCAATCCTTGAACTCTGTTGGGTTAGTTTATATTTTAGGATACCCCTAGTTACCAAGTTGATATTACCAACTTGTTTCATTTATGGTAGCCAGAGTATTTTACATTGAATGTTATGGAAACCACATTATGACGTAATTGGTTGTAATGTATGATTGCGGTGATTTTAACGGTTTGGAAAATACTTGTAAGGCTTATTCATGCGTTGGAGTTGGTTAGGAAGAACACTGCTTGTTTTGTGCTTTACACTATAAAATGCCTTCTGGTGATACGATTAACCTGAAGTTTTTGTACACTTTAGAATGAATGGGGAAGAAATTATTGATTGACTGGTGTGTAAATGAAGACTTAAATGGTTTCGTTCACTTTTCAGTAAATTACACAGTGAGATTTAAAGATTTGGAAACTAGAGCTCATATCAACAATATAGAAGGTATGTGGGGCATAATAAAAAGGGATTTTTGAAAAAAAAATGCAATCAAAAGTCCAGCAGTATGGAAGATATTTTTTATTTTTACTTCTGTGAATTTATGTGGCGACGGCAGTATACAGATTCTAGCTTAGATTATTTTAAATAGTTTTTGAATGCTGTGAATGCTGGGAATTCCATTTGTCACACATACTGAAGGAAAAGAAATTTTTAAATAAGATAAATCAATACTTCCTTTTTGTACTGCGTAGATTAGATAACATTTATTTCCATTCTTAGGTTATCTGCTTGTTTGATTTAAAATGCAGTTTATTTAGATTACGTATTTTTTGTTTTAATTATATTTTATTGCATTATGTTTTGGACACCATTTTACTGGGGAGGGCATTGAACATAAACAGGAATGATGCCAAAATATCGCCAAAGGGTACCCCAACATATATTTTTAGTACTATTCCATTATAAAGGCATGAGTAAAAATGTGCCGCTATTTCCCACCCACTAGTTGTTGCCAAGTGTAAAAATGCGAAATAATAATAGAGTTCAAAAGACTAAAAAAAATTAGTTCTGTTAAAAGTAATTTTGGTTAACCTATATTTTAGGATGCCCTTGGATTATTGCCAAGTTGTTTCACTTACGGTAACCTGAGTTAGGGTAACCTTGAATGCTATGAAAACTCTATTATGACATGATCAATTGTGCGATTGCTATGAATTTGATAGATGGGAAAATATTTGTTGGATGTCAGTTAGGAAGTACGTCGCGTATTGTGTACTTTGCATCGTAAAATGGCTGCCAGTGGTAAAGTGGGTGTTTGGTGGTATAGAACGAAAGAGCGGAAGGTGCTTTTTTTTTAAGTGGTTGAGGACAGAAGAAAAGAAACTTAGTAGGATGTAATTCAATGGAATTATAAGTGTCCTCTTTGCACAAGGGAAATGCATATGGTTAAACATAAAGATTGGTCAGATGGCTTTGCATGGGTTTGTCACAAGAAAGGTTCAAATGCTCACTATATAAAGCATTCCATTAAAAAGGAAACATGGTTTGAGGAAAGTTTTCATATCATATGCTGTTAAGGAATTTTATGTGCCATAAACTGAAGACACAGAAATTTCTAAATAAGGTAAGTGGATATTTCCTTTGTGCAGTGTTTAGATGATATAAGATGAATTTCCTTTTTTGTGTTATTTCATTGTTTGATTTAAAATGTAGTGTATTGAGATTATATATGTTTTATTTGGCTCTAGTATAGAAATGGGTGCTCCTTTGATTTTTTTAGGTGAAAATAAATCAACGTGTACATGAACAAAGTCAAGGGAGTGTGCAATTCCCTGTTTTTTTAAGTGAAAACAGGTCGATGTGTACATGGAAACTGACTTTGTGAAATTCTTTAACTTCTTAGTTTGGCTTTGTGTAGCAGAGATTTTGGGTGCAAAAATCAGTGCTACATAAAGCCAAAATAGCAAGTCAAAGAATTGCAAAAACAAACATGAATTTTTACTTTGTCCTGAAAGAATCTTAGGCAGATTCTTCATCTTTAGGTAATTGTGAAATTGTGTAATCTATCGTATTAAAAAATGGTGAAATTTGGCAAAAAAATAACAAGTGACGATATTTCAAATGAGAGCTAGAAACCTTGAGCCACGATATTTCAAACATAAATAAAAAGTACTCAAAATAACGAGTAACAATATAATTCAATTATATTAAAAATATAATTCAATATTTCAAACAAAAACTAGAAATATCAACCCATGATGTTTCAAACATTAAATTCTCGAGCCATCATATTTGGCATGTTGTTGAAGCATGGTTTTGTTTTCATGTTTCTCCATTTTTAACTGATGCCGCTCTAACGAAATAGTACCATATTTTTACGTTCTGTCATTTCTGAAATTAATAAAATGAATAGAAAACACAAAGAAATCTGTACAGAAGCAATATGAATCATGATCATAACCTTGAAAGTATGTTTCCAAGTGATGGGGATACTCAGATAACCGGTACTTGGCGAGACTCTTGAAATCACATTCACCAACTTGGGCGATAGGTGCCAAACAGTGGGAAGAGTGTTTAGGTTGCTAGCTCTAGGGAAAAGAAAGGGATATTTTCTTTTTTATATGTAAACACTTAGCATTGGGTATCGTGACTTAGCAAATAAATCTTTGTTGTGCTGTGACTTTATCAATAAACGTTTTGAATTCGCTGTTTAATTATTTTCTAAATAAAATAATACAATTAATTTAAAACTTTTAATTATAGATTTGAATAAATTAATTACACTTCTAATCAGAATAAAAGGATTTTTTATTCTTTTTTTCACAAAAAAACGAATAAAAGTTAATTAAATTTGTATTTTCAAATCTTTGAATAAGATTTATATTTATAGATTTTTCAGACGTGTTACTCATCTTCATGTTTAATAGTAATGAATGTAATCTAAATCGAACTTCAGATAAGTAAAACATAGAAATCTTTGCACAACTGTACTTGTAACAAATGCATAACTGAAATAAATTCGCCGACCGCATAAAATTGCTTCGGGGGCCGGCAGTTTGAAACCACTGTTATAGACAGCATTAAAATTTCCCAAAAATAATATTTTGTCGTTTAACTTTACCTGGAATAAATACATATAAATTCAATTAACCTTATCCTATTTTATTTGATTGGTCTTTTTTCGAAATTTAAAAAATTGCACAACGTCGTGAAAAGCCATAGAAGCGCTTGTTACAAAGCATGTTTTCCTGCAGTTATGCAATTCAGGATTACATTTCTTTGTTTATCTACATGAAAATTATTTTCGCACTTACACAAGAAAAAAAAAATAAAAATAACCCTCTTAACCTTATTTAAGTGAAATATTGCATAAAAGAATCCAGAATGTCCAATATAAATAGGATTGGATAATTGAATAGCTTGGAACACATTTAGAGGATGTAACATTGTGGAAACACACGCATATTTTGTTCTTTAAAACTTTCACCTTTAACTGTGTGATATATATTGCATTTTCGTGATCAATTCTGCATTTATATAAAGAACATGTTTTCAAACATATATAACCATTATTATGGATTAAAAATTAAAAAAGAGAATTACAAAAATAATAATGTTGGAGTTATATATATATATATCATAATCTAAAATACTAAGATGGGAAAAAAGTACGTAGATTTACTTAATCACAACAATAACTAATTGTTTACAATTTGTCCTACGTGTGTGGTTTACCTTCTCAACGGAAACGCTACACTTTGCCTTAAGCGATTTCCGTTCAGCAGAGCTTTTTTCCCGATATTGGCCTGAAGAGGGAAATTTTGGAAAATACCTTCTAATGCAAGTTCCCTTTTGGCGTCAAAAAATTCCTCCCGAGGATATGGTGATTTTTCGCAATTCAAGATAGCGTAAAAAATTGCGCCAAGTCCCACTTATATCTGAGTTTTCCTGATGTGAAGGTTGGAAGATCTGATTCTTTATTCCCTCTTCTGCTTCAGACTGCAACATATTTTTAAATAACTAGGAAATTCCCCAATTAATATTTTTTATTCATTTTTTAAAGCCAAAAATTTGTTTTATAATCTGAAACTTTATACCCAATACATTTTTAGATGTTGAAATTTTAAGAGAATGGACGTCAAATACTTGGAAAAAAAAATCAAGCAATTTTTTACACTGGCAAAATATGAGAAATGAAGGAGCAATTTTTATACAAATTTAATTTAAAAGATTTTTTTTTGATGATACCAGTTTTCCCAACTTTCTCCCAGTTTTCACAGGTATCAACAACCACAAATCATAAAAACCTGACGATGAATGTCATTTTAGGGATATTTGTTCCCAAGCTTTTAGCTCTCAGGAATCTGGCCTCCATCAAAATAATTTAAATTAACTGTCTTCTTCCTTATATATGCACCATAATTTAAAAAAAAAAAAAAAAAAGTCTCAAAACCGCTGGCCGTCATTAACTAACATTCCTACATTATCATGTGCCATCTCTCATATCATTCCACCTAATATATTTTTTCCCAGTGTAGAATTAGCCATAATGTTTTGGTTGATCAGTATATACAAATACATAGGATCCTGGAGAAATAATGAAATGAAAATTGGTTAAATGACTTGTAAACTGAATGTTAATATTAGAATGTTTCTCAAATACAGAATGAGAAAATTGTTTCTCTCGGGCATGGATGCAGAAGTAATAGGCTTCTGGGAATTGCTTCCAGCATTGTGCATCATCACATGCTAGCATGCTGGTATTTTTATGAAAGCTAGAAGAATGTGAAGTGTACATATACAGGAAACCACATCTCAACAAACCATTAATAACAGACTACATGACATAACTGCATCAGTCCCTATGATACCTAACATAAAAAGACACTCAAAACAAATTTAAAAATATGTACATGGCAATATCGACGATGAGATATTTTTCAATATATTTTGGAACTTTAGTTTCTGTAAGTTAGCAGTAAGTATATATGATGCTATTTCACAGCAGTTTTTACTAATATGATTTCAATAAAATTAATTTGACGATTACACAAAATAAAATTGCGTATGTTTGCAATCATTATTACTAATCTTACAAAGAAGAGTACTCTAGTTCCAATTTTCTTCCCAGAAAAACCAGGTAATTTTGTCATGTATGAAATGTAAATGATTCTGTGTACACTATAAATGGAATTTTTATTAAAAAAAATTCACTGTCACCATCGGATTCTCTGCAATAATAAACTCTTAACTATCAAGTTACCTTTTGCTTTCACCTTGCAACAATAATATCCTTTCCTTTAATGACGGTATATTTTCATTACTCTCATCTGAATCAGATACGGCATCATATTTAGAGTCTTTATCGCATACATTTACCACTTCTATCTCCATACTGAGACCTCATTTATGCTGACATACCAAACTCATAACACATGTCAGTTTACATTACTTTCACCGCACATGGCAATGTTGTTCAAAAGAAGTCAAAATCACCATCTTAAAGCTCATTGGCTAGCCACAGGGACACTGTTGCCAAAATATTGGTTTCGTTTTCATTTCAAAATGAAATGAAAATAATAATGTTCTTGATAACTGGCTCGTCGGCACAGAATTCCTTCAGAGGTGGGATCCATATCAATCGTTTTCGAATTCGATAGCATTGTCTAAAGGTCTCTATTCATGCACTTTAAACGATAGAGTTAAGTGAAATTGTGTTTTGACATAGTGTTTTGACATCATGAGTCATTATCAGGCACGTAGCCAGGGTAGATCTAAAAGCGAAGGAGATTTAGATACAAGAGACACTTGAATCTGGGCGCTTATTCTACGATCACTGGGTCCTTCTACTACTTGAGCGAACAATATTGACTCAAAAATACCGGTGTGGACAGCCGTCTTCAACTTATCGGAGAAAGCCATTCTGTCGTCCTCAGTTGATGGGCGGGTGAGTCCATTTGACTTTATTGAAAGGGGACAAGGCGTCAAGGAGCTGTAGACCAATCTAAAGCTCCGACCAATCACAGTACAGATGAGTGACGAAATTTATAGCGCGCGCTGGCTGAAGTTCCAGGAATATTCTTCCATTATTTCACTAACTCACACGTTGCATTTGTATTGGGTTGGCAACTAAGTAATTGCGGATTTTTTTTAGAAAATCAAAGACAATTTTTTCATGGAACTAAATAACTTTATTCTGTAATGTATTGCCCATTTTGATCAATGACCTTTCGCCATCTTTCAGGCAGCATCATAATCCCACGTTCGTAAAACTTCTGGTTTTTATTAGCAAAAAAACTGAATCAGGTACGATTTGACATCATCATCATTATTGAAATTTTTTTACCATTCAAGGAGTTTTGTAAAGATCGAAACAAAAAGTAATCAGATGGTGCAAGGTCAGGACTATATGGTGGATGTGGCAAAACTTCCCAACCAAGCTCCAATAATTTTTGCCGAGTGACCAAAGATGTGTGTGGCCTTGCATTGTCATGATGGAATACAACGCCTTTTCGATTTGTCAATCGGACCGCTTTTCTTCAACTGCATTGTTTAATTTCGTTAGTTGTTCAATGTAGACATCAGAATTGATCGTTCGGTTGGGTGGTAAGAGTTCAAAGTAGACAATTCCTTTGTAATCCCACCAAACTGATAACAAAACCTTCTTTTGATGAATATCAGCTTTTGATGTTGTTTGAGTT
>KK115354.1:219337-233859 GCA_000611955.2 Stegodyphus mimosarum
TTTTTTTTTTTTTTTTTTTTCAATTTGAAAAAAGTATATATTTGGGACTGTATGAAGACGAGTAAAGCGATTTAAGTTTTTTTATATGCTACATTCGGATTTTGTATATCTTCATTATCTGATTAAGTGAAAAATGACACATTCGGTTAAATTTCAGCTGGAATGACTGGTGACACTTCATCCAACTTCCATGTCCAGTGGGATTTCATAATAGGATCAGACTTACAAAGTGTGCCAACTTTTATAAACTTTAAATGTGTCCCCCCAAATCTTAATTTTAAATGTAGGTTTTTGATATTTAATTGGTAACAAATAAGATGACTGTATTTATAATTTTAGAGTGGAAATTTTTCCTACTAATTCAGTTTTTCTAATGTGAATTACATTTTTTATGTGCTTAACTATCTGGAATTTTCAAGTACCTGGATATTGGTACTTGCTGAGCTTACCAGATAATCAAGCTTTTACCGTATATGGCAGCTGGCACCACTAAGCACTACACTGAACAACATTACTAACTTTAATACAAAGATTTCACTTAGACAAATGGAAATAGTATTATACACATAAACAGATTTATAGAGATGAATTTACAATACCTTCAGCTTCTAGTGAGTTTGCCACTGCTTTAAGTAGCTCAAAAACCGATTTTCTGTTGATATATAAACTGTCTTCTAACTCATTAATGTTATGTAAGTGCCAATCCTGTTTTGGAATTTGATGTGTCATTATACTTAGATAAAAGAGGCATGAATATATCAAATCATACATTATTGATTCCAATTCTTCATTTTGAGGGATACAAGAAGACTGCAAAATTTTATGATTAAGTCTCAAAGCAGCAATGGCACAATGGACAGGCAACTTTGAATTACTGAGCTGTAAAAGAATATTATATTAATATAAAAAACAATGACATAAAAGCAGTTTTCTTGAAGATAACAAACTTAAATAAAAACAGTTAAAATTTAATATAAAAATACATCGACTTAATTTTCCTTAAAAAATAAATTCAACACATTCATGGAGGTTTAAAGAAACAACAAAAACAAGCTTCACATTGCACACAAGCTATTTTTACATTCTGAACACGGCCATTTGCAGATCAACAAAATCAACAATTCCATATTAGAAACACACATACTTATAAAGAAATAAATGTGGCCAGAAATACAAAACTATTAAAAAAAAAAAAAAAAAAGGAAAATCTGAAATGTTTCAGATTTTAAATTACGTCCAAAGGGGCGTTTTTTTAAAATTTTGTGTATTACCTTTATTTATTAAATATCATGTTTTTCGCACTTAAACCATAAAATTCAGTTAAAGAACAATATCGCAAAATAATTTTAAAATGAGCATATCTTCAGAATTTCCGATACAGTCTTACGTGCTGGAGATATAAATGTTTTTTTTTTTTCTGTACAACGTTGCTATTGCTCGTTTTGAAATCCTCGAGCTTGTTAATTAAAAATTCGTTAACTTTTTACAAAATATGAAATCGATAATAAAACAAATTCTAAATTTCGAATTTGGACTTCCAGATGCCGATATTCGTAGTAGGATTACGTCATTCAACATTGTATGGCTCCGCGTAACGTATTTTGTCACAATGCGAGAAACAGACATACATTTATGCAAATTCTTCAGTATTTAATTTCTTCAAATATAATACAGGGCGGTTATATTTTGTACCAACATTTCACTGGCGCGTTTTTTTAACGTTTCGTGTGCTACCTTTTTTTATTAAATATCATGTACTACGTACTCAAACCATAAAATTCAGTTCAAAATCAATACCGCAAAATCATTTTAAAATGAACATATCTTTAGAATTTCCGTAAGTCTCGTGCGCTGGAGATAAAAATGTTTTTTTTTTTTTTCCGTACAGTGTTGCCATTGCTCGCTTTGAAATCATTTAGTTTGTTAATCAGAAATTCGTTGAAATGTTACAAAACATAAAATCGATAATAAAGCAAATTTCAAATTCAAAATTAGGACTTCCAGATGCCCATATTCGCAGTAGGATTACGTCATTCAAAATTCGATGGCTCTAGGTTTTATCACAATGCGAGAAACATGCATACATTTATGCAGATTTTTCATTTTTTAAAATTTAATGCAGAGCGATAACATTTGGTGACAACAATTTGAAAAGTGAATCGGGCATTCAGAGTGAATCAACGCAAAATCGCAAAACGAAAGTAATAGTCCTTCGGGACTAAATCCCTTTGGACTAATAATACAACAATGCAGTAAAAAGAATTCAAATATTTACAAGTATGTACATACAACATATGGATATAATACATATTACAGCAAAGCTTATAAAAGCTATTGATTTAGCTCAATTTTAGTTTTAATTAAGAATACCTTGGGGAGGGGGCAAGATGGAATGTAACACTCTCTCACCCATTTTCCTACCAACTTTTCAAATGCCTTTTCACTTAGAATGTCCACATTCTACATATACTACATAGTCACAAACATCTATATTTACATGAAAATTCAATAGCAAAGCAACTGATCTTGGCTGGTCTGGTTGACTTCAAATTTGATATCTTGTGGTATAAGGATATATCATATATAAGAGATATGGATATAACACTTATAGCATATCCCATAATCTAAGGATTTAACATATACAATGAAATGGAAGTAGGAATAAAATATACAGAGTGATTCAAAATTCTTGGCATAAACTAAAAAAACAGACTCCATTTCAGAAACCACACATTTGTACATGAATATTTATCCAAAAATATTTTAAGAAGGCGCTAGAAGACACTAGCAATGAACAAGATAATCAAAACACCAACTTTGTATTAGTACAATTTAACATTAAATTGCTTGCCTTTGCGGTAGTCGAAGGAAACACACAAACCACTGCACAGTGACACAACAGTGTCATGAATAGCTCTTCAACAGATGAGTGCCTAATCACCAAATATTTGAGCATTTGCAATGCACATTATGTAAAATTGGTTCACTCAAAAAGAAAACTGGATAAACATATTTGCACTGGAAGGAGCAGGTGTAAGCCAAATAATGGAATTTACATATAGGCCCATTCGCTATTCATATGAAAATGATCTCTTAACCTAGCATATAGTGCATATACAAAATAACTGCTTACATCCTTTTCATATATAAGAGATCCAGATACTAAAAGCAGAAAACTACAGCCAATATGTGGGATCTGCAGACTGACTTTCACAACAATTTGCTGTAGAAGTAAACTTCACAGTATGGATTCTCATCACCAATGAAAAGTGCTTTTCACAAAAGAGTTTTTAATTTTCCCCATTGTCATGTAAGGAGAATGGCAACAAACAAGCCACGTGATATCATGTTGTGCAATTGGTTATGCATATTGATTGTTACTGGAACAGACTACATGATGTTCTTAGAGTGTTTTGCTGTTGAACGAGGTTTCAACACACATTTCTCAAATGAGGATTTATTAAACAAAAGAAGGTGTCATAACTCTTGTTTGCATTCTGATAACGATGTCTGCATATACCTTGGGCAAGATAAAATAGCTTTCACCTTTTCATTTATTCAGTAAAATTATAGAAGAATTTCTATAATTTTACTGTGTAATTCTAAAATTAATAATTTAAACATTGTAAAACTTGTTTAATTCTAAAAAACATTCTCCTCAACTATTTGCTGTATTTTAGTATGTTTCAAGTTATTTTATGTGTTTCAGCCAGTTATGGTCGTTTTTGTGAAAAGAAGCTAGTTTATGCCATGGCAGTTTTGACCTGATATAACTAGTGGTTTTAAAACACTTAAGAAGAAACTTGCCAGTTTTGCACTTTAAGACTAAGTCTATTTTTCTGTGAACAACAGTTGAATAATGAGGAAAATTCAGCTTCCTTTGTTGATTATTTTATAAAACAGATATCTCATAGCTTTCATATTTATCAAAGACTTTCTTCAATCAGAACAGCAGTAAAAATAATTTTTAATATACAAATAATTAAAGATAAGGACACTTTACATTAATTTTTTTTATTATCTATTCACAACAGTTTTACATTACATCAAAAGTGATATAACAGTTTGATTTTCAAGTGGCAAAGTAACTTATATTTCCTTTAACTGCAGCCATTTTAACTGAGAATCATTGTCCAAGGTATGATATTTGCATGGCAGATGATAAAGATTAGTTAAGGCTGATTATTATCGCTTGCTGAAATGCCCAAGCTGTTCACTTACACAAAAGTGGTACTTATTTATGCAACAAAATACAATTTGCCCTGGGGATAATATATGTTTAAAACATTCTGAATGGTATCACAGTTTGAACAGTGGCTATTGTATATCATTCATGAAATTTTATGATGCAGAATTAGAATTATTTAAATTAAAAACTTATTTATGGATTCAAATTCTCATGGGTCAACACTAAAGGCAATGTACTAGATTAGAAAGTATTTTTTCATTTTTGAGATGTCTGTGATTTTGAAAGCCCATTCAAAATGTATATAGCTTATTTTTTAAGTGAGGTCTACTTGTGAATATCTTTTGAAATTTTGTCCAAATAAGTGCATGCGCAAGCTTCTAGCAGTCTTTGCATAGAATCCGATGCCACTTGCATTCATACATCAGTTTTGAAGTTTCATACTGTGAGGTTAAAATGCTTATAACTGAGCAACCCACCAGCTGTGAAATACTCTCAGTCATCCATAAGAAACATGAAAGCTGCTATTATTCACCTTCAAATATGCGAAGAATACTGCAACAATATAGTGTAAAAATAGGTGTATTGTCCAAGGAAGGTGGCGAAATGAAAACAATTGTGAATAACTGGCTCAGAGTTTTAAAAGAAGGGTATCCAAAAAATAATTGTCATAATAAATGCATAAACCAAGAAGGAAATTATACAGAAAAATGTAGAATTAAAGATAATTTTACAAAAAAAACTTTTTTTTGAAAAATTTTGACTTTTTTTAAAATCTCATCTTTACTATTGTTTGCCCCCAAACCTTCATTTTCTATTAATTTTTGCAGCCATTTTAAGGTTATACTAATGAATTAATACTACTACTACTACTAATAAAATTTTATAAAAATTCATCAAAAATTAAAATGAAAACTAACATATATATAAAAAAAAAGAAGTTGGAATAAGATATGACATAAAGAAACCAAAAATAGGCTGATAAATATATTGACAAAAATAAGTGGACATTAAATGTTGTTTTCAATGTTCGGTATATAACTGGCTGCTAGATTTGCAAATTCTACTTTGAATATTATATTAGTTCAGTGAAATAGTAAAAGTTTTGTGCTCAGCAAATTTACTGGACACATCCATGCAGTTTCATATAATTTAAAGAATATATTATTTTCCTGCAATATGCATCACACCAACAGAAAATTATAGGTTATTTTTGTACTCAGAACATTAAAAGTAACTCTGTCAATATTTTTTGCCATTCCTTTTTAGAGTTTTTATATTTTTATGGATATAATTATTCACAATTATAACCGTGTATTTTAGAGAAGGGTGTGTAATGAGACAAGTATCATAGCCATATTTATGATAAGTTTTTTTTATCGTGTAAATTTTGAAGGCATAGGATACACTTTTGACAGTCAATGGATTAATTAAAATAGCTGAAGCAGAAATTAAAATAGGAAAAAGTTTCAGTCCATATACAGAAGCTTATAATACTGAACCATTAAAAGGAAAGCAAAAGCATAACATTTAAGCTTGTGTATAATCATACCATAATGTAGTTCTATTTTTAGATCAGGAAGGAAATTTTTAAAATAATAATAACAATAACAGGATTAAAAAGTGTTTTTCTATGTTCTACAAAACAAAATTATAGTGAATCCTGTGCTAGCAAACACCATGTTAGAAAGACTACTTCTGAAAGTGATCAAAATTCCTCAGTATATAATGATTTAAAGCATGACCTATCTAAGGTGACCAGAAAATAACCAGCATTCCTAAGTACCTAATTATATCAAACATGACCCCACCAAGGTGGCCATGATTACATATGATCAAAATTGTCTGGAATTGTAGGTAATTGTTTTAAAGGGAGTTGAAAGTAACTAGAAGTGAGGGTACAATAGAACCTCTATTAAAAGAGGCTTCTGCTACCCAGCAGGCAGGACATAAAAAGCAAGGATTGGGTCTCACTTTTCTTTTGCAGTAATGCTCGTATGAGTAATTACCTGAGACTTCTTTTAATCAGGAAATTTGTTGAATCCACAGCATTCCTGAACTTTATTGGAAAAACCTGTACAAAGTTATGTCTTGTAAAAATATAGTTAGAAAATTTGAAATTTTTTCTAAATTTTGTACACATTTTGGTCAAGTTTGTCATTTTGTTTGGGTCTTGATTTAAGTTCGTCTACTTCAGTCTTTTTTTCCCCAACTATTTGTTATTAAGCAAAAAAATAATTTGTAATATAGATTATTTGCTGAATAGAAGGCAACACATTTTATCTACTATAGCAGAATTTGTTATCATTTTAATAATACTACTTGCACACTTAATTTTAGAATTTCAGATAAACAATTTCAGAAAACCTTGTCAAAAGAAAATCTGATATAAGTTCAAATTTAGTCTCCATTACCAGAGTTTTCGATAATTCAATGCGGTTATGATCCTAATTGCCTCAGATAATAGAGGTTTTACTGTATTAAGATAAAATTAAGAGAATTTCAATTTTCTTTAGCTGTATTTAAGGAAATTTAGGATAAATGGAAGAAACAACAAACACAAGAAGTTGCACAGTTCTATATTTGGTTTTGGAAACTTGATTGCTGTCAGTGGATTTATCTAATCAAAGTAAGAATTATTACATATTAGGAGTATTACAATAGACAGCAAATATATTCCATGCCAAAATATCAAATTTCATAGTCAAGTAAAAACTATTCACATTGGGCAAGTTTTCTTATTTATAATTATCACTTAGGCTGTATATAAAATTTTAAAGCTAAGATTACAACAAGCAAGAAACAATGATTTGAATTCACATTTGAAATAGAAAAGACAAAATTTATCAAGTTCCCATGAGCAAGACATGCTTGTTATTTGAATAATTACTTGAGCAATCTTCAAAGTGGGAATAATCTTGTATCTTTTAATGATGTTTCACACACAGTCCGCATTTCTTAAATAGGCACAAACTAAGTTATTCTGTATTTCCCCCTTTTTGGAATCTATTAACCATATTTCATTGTCCTTTAAGATCAGTGTAAGTTACAAATACTTGGGTATTAGCCAGTACTCACTGATACAGTGACAAAAATACAATTGATGCTTCTGTTTTCTTATGGGCAAACCCTACAAGTTACTGCAGAAAGCTACAGTTTTTCTGGGAGGGGGGAATAAATAAGGGAAAAGATGCCTTCTTTTTTAAAAATTTCAATGCAAACTTCAGGCAATTAGATAAAAGTGCTCATTTGTAATTTTTTTCAGTAATCCTTTTCCAGTGGAAATTTCCTGGGACAACTTCTGCTTATCTTGGATTAATTCCTACTGCACTGCCTCTTGTGTTTATCAGATCTGCTGAAAAATGCAGCAGAAGTAATTCATTACTTCCAGGTATGTGATATTTTGCCAAAAACTTGCAAGTATTTGAATGTGATGGAAGACATAAAATAGAAAAGTAATTATTAAGAGCAATTTTTGGGAATTAGAATAATCATTGGCCTTTTTATTTAGCACAGTTCATATAGAAGAGAAGCTTTGAAAAATAACCATATGTTTGACATAAATTTAAATTCATTTGCCAAACAATACTCATCAGAAATAATAATAATCACCTGTTTAATTGATCTGCTGATATCAAAAATATATTTCATCAACAAAAGGCAGCAACAGATTGTTGGCAATATATAAGCAGTGATTGAAAACTGATTCAAGTACGAAATTAATTTAAGTGAAATGTATTAATTTGCTTTTTAAAACACACTATACAATATTTTATCTCTCAGTGCATTTAATTACTTTCATAGTTTATTATAATAATTTAAACTTTAAAATAAAGTACCATACCAAAAATGTCTTTAGAAAATAGATTGTTAAAACAGCTATCTTCTCATCATCAGGAAACACACTAAGGCATTCAAGGCATACCTGTAATACATACAAATATATTAAATATTATTAAATAAAACTGAATGCTAAAGATCAAATGGATTTCTAAGATATTAAAATTTAAGTTTGCTCAAAAATGTATAAATCATGAATTTCAACAGAGCTACGTATGCAACATCGAATCTCACAGTTAATCGATAGTCTTAGGTAATTTATCACAGATTTAAAAAAAAAAAGTAAATACTTAACAAATTACACACATGCACACGCACGCACGCACGCACACACACACGCACGCATGCACACACACACACACACACAAAAACTTTTTGAATTTTACAAGTGATTATTACTCTTAACTTTCCTGCTTTAATCAAGAATTTCATTTGACATTTTCCATCTCATATTATATTACGGAAATGCTGAAATTTCAACTTTAAAAATTCTCTACAAAATTCAAGTGCATTTTTCACCTCTTACATTAAATTATGAGCTGTTAGAATTTCAATACTTCGAAAATTTGCCAGGAAGAGTACAAAGATAATCATTATATTAAAACAAACAGTATTAAAGTACAAAGATATTCATTATGCAAATTTACATCATTTAAAACACAAAGGTTAAGGACAGAAGGAGAAGAATTAAAATATTATAAAGGTAAAGATTTTTAAATGGGGGGAATCAGTTACCTATAACAGACTAAAATGAACTTCAAAAACTCTTACACATTTATAAGACATAAACATAAAATGAAATAAGCACAATACACAGTGCATAGCACACAGATCATCTGCAACAGCATGTAGATTAGGAACTCATTTGCTTAATATGCATGTCAGAAAAAAATTCCAACACCTTTCAGTAACTTTTCGATTTAAAAAAAAATGTTTTTTTTGGACAAAACTAAAACTTTTGTTCATAAATAATTGTGTGGATTTTTTTAAAATTTGAAACCACTCCATCAAACTGGCTTCCTAATAAACTTTTCAGGAGGATCTAATTTTGCGATAAATATATTTTGAGACTTCAAGATTCATGAAAAAATTTGAAGAACCATTGCTCTGTTATTTAAGTTTTGATTTCTCTTTATATGTACAACAGAGACTCAAAATTAAATATGTATTACATTAGCATTTACTTATCTATAATTTTAGGTATTACATACATAATATCTGAAATTACAGTAAGATTCAATAGCAATACTTCATTGTCATAATGCTTCTGAGTATCTGCATTATAATACTCAGAAGCAGTGAAATATTGTATATGAACACAACCCTGATGAATTATAAAATAATATATTTAGCACTTATTCACACTTTTAAGGCTAGTAAATCATCTGTAGTCCACCAAATTTACAGCATGCTTCATCCCATAATTAATATTATTGTAACAGGATTGGATCAGATTAGATTATTTGGATTATAGGAAAGCACACGATAGTTATCTGCATAAGGGGACACACACATCTTCACGGAGAACTTTTAGGAGAGCTGGTCTTGTATTCATGTCACACATGGAGGGAACTACAAAACTTGTATGCAGCCAGCCCATTCGATAGCACTTGAACCTTCAGAAATTTTATCATTCAGCTGGTAATATATAATTATAGAATTGGAGAAGCACTCATATAATATATAAAAATGCACTGAATTTCAATAGCATATTTAATATGCTATACAAAACTATCATTAAAAAAATTTCTTTGACTTTTGTTCATACTCCCTTGTTGCTGAAGAAATTTGAACTTCTATTCTAAAAAAACCCTGCATTTACTAGGGAGGGGGGGTCACAACACAAAAGAATTGTGTAAGATAAACAGAATTTGGAAGGCATGTTTATACATCTGAAAGATGACATCTATATCCTAGACAAAGCCATTATCAACATCTCAGTGAGTTTGAATGAGGTTGTCCAATAGGGCTCTGAGGTGGGTTTTCTTTCCGCGATATTGCAGAAAGACTTGGCAGGAATGTATCCACTGTGCAAGATATTTGGCAGAAGTGGTAAAGGGAAGGTACTAGCTCAAGAAGACTGGGTTCCAGGAGGCCATGTGGTACAAATGAGAGGGAAGATCACCATGTTTGGTGTATTGCTGTGCGCTTCATACTTCATCTGCAGCTGGCATCACAATGACACAATAAACTGTTACACATCGGTTACTTGAAGGTTGCAGCTCCAAGCCAGACCCTCCTGCACATTCCACTGAGTCCAAAGCACTGCTGTTTGCGACATGAGTGGTGTTAAGCAAGAGCTCATTGGAGGATGGAGTGGAGATCTGTTGTGTTTCTGATGAAAGCCGGTTCTGCCTTATGGCCGTGTGCTGGTTAGAAGGAGGCCAGGTGAGCGACTGCAACCAATTTGTTTACAGCCTAGACCCACTGGACCTGCCTGAACCTGGTGTTTTATGGTTTGGGGAGCAATCCTGCATGACAGCAGGAACAGTCTCATGGTTATCCCACACACCCTGACTGTAAATTTGTACATCATTCTGGTGATTCAACCTGTTTTGCAGTCATTCATGAACAGTATTCAAGCAGAAATTTTCTGACAGGATGTATCTGTAATCCACCATGCTCTATACAGTGTTCTCATGTTACCTTGGCCTGCTAGATCGCATTAACCTGTGATCTTGAAAATTTAATCAATTAAATATGTTACCTATTCAACACTCTAAAATATTTTTTTCTTGACATTGGGATTTTTTTCCCCGTCCATATATATACCAATTCGTGTTAAAAATAATCAATTTTAAAAATGCCAACATAATCCAATTCTCTGTAATTCTATCTAAGGCACACAAAACACTGAAAATTTAATTCAGCCAAAAGGAAAAGTAATAAAAATCTATAGCAACACTACTAAAATACATAACAAAATACTAACAGCACACAACTTTACATAAGTTTAAATAACGGAAATAACACAACAAAAAGTTTATGAAAATTATCTCATGTGAAATTGATATGCAAAGGAGTGAAAGATATAGCCTAGGTCTAGATTTTAATGACATATGCAAATTTTTATTATTATTATTATTAAACTATACTTTATTTTTAATTTTCTTTTTTAAAACATTTTTGCCATTTCAGAGAATTTCGAGGTACATTCTAGAAAACAAACTAAAAAATAAAGTTACCACTCAAGTAACACTGTCTCAACTCTTGTAGACTCATTTTTACAAACATGCCCTGGAAACTGATTATGTAATCTGTTAGTCTTATCTCTCCTTACAGGTTCTTTCTACAACTTTTATGTCAACTCTATATTCTTTGCTCTTTATTACAATAGACATTTTGTGCATGTTCAGTTCCACAGGATTACTTGCGGGGGGGGGAAGCAATTCTACTGGCATGTTCATGGAATTACAAACTCATTTACATGTGCAACATATTTTTACTTCCTTGTATGAAGTAAAAAAGAAGTATTGTAATCACGAAAAATTTCGCTTATCATATTTAAATGAAAATATCCATTTTGACCCCTATAGAATGTAATGGAAATAAAAATGTTTTTTCTGTACAATGTCGCCATTGCTCACTTTGAAATCCTTGAGTTTATTAATCAAAAATTCATAAAAGTTTTACAAAAAATGAAATCGATAATAAAAAAAATTCCAAATTTGGGTTTCCAGATGCCCATATTCAGGTAGAAATGTTCAATATTAAAAATTTGATGGCTCTAGATACCGTTGTTTTATCACAATGCAAGAAACATACATACATTTATGCAGATTCTTCATTTTTTAATTTCTTTAATACAGGGTGATAATATTTGGTGGCAACAATTTGAAAAGTGAAATAACGCTTTTAGTGAATCGACGCAAAATGCCAAAGTGAAATTAATAGTCCTTCTGGGCAAATTGACCCTTTGGACTAATAATTAAATTATGTAGTTAGATACTCTTACTCATAACAGATTTATACGATTACAATTTTTTTTTTCATTTCTAAAAAATAGCCATTAAAAAGCACTAAGAATATTTTACATCAGTTATAATTTATGGTAATGATTCTAAAATGATATTAGTATAATTACACATTAAAAGCTATAAAATGTTTTATGTTTTGGAGCAATAACAAAGAACAAAATGCTTATGCTTCTTTTTAATTTTTTAATTTGAAAATTTTCTAGATATTTTGGCTAACTTACATCCATTTCCTTCTCTTTAGCATCTTTTCTAAGTTTATTTCAATAAACAAATATTTGTTCCTACAAGCCTCTGCTTTATCTCCCAATTTGTTAACATTTCAATAATGTACACTGCGAACGAAAAAAAAAAAAAAAAAAAAAAAAGAGAAAGGGGGAGTACTAAATCTCCCATTTTACTGGACCATTTGACGAAATTCAACTTGCATTTTTTATGTCTCGAAAGTGCGACTTAGGATACGTATTAGAGTTTTATATACAGCATTGTTCTAATATAGGTATTTTGACATATCTGACTTTTTCTGAAAATCTTTTTCTTTCGGGCTTTTTCTGAAATGACAAGCCAATGTTTTTCCATATTTCGATTCTAAAACTCAAATCATGCCAAACTGTCAAGTTTTGTAAAAATCACAAGAGTAGTTTTTAAAAAAATTAGCTCTCAAAATTTTAGCTCCTCAATGTTAATTGAATTTGATACATATTTATTAATATCCCTTTTTTTATTAAACTTACTTGATTCCTTCTTCCAGAATTCAAACTTTAGGCTTATTTCAAATATAATTCACACATTTTTTATGATTTATTTTTAAATATTTGTCATACATTTTCCGAAAAAATTTTTGCATTATAACCTATAAAACCCATATATTTCGAACTCACCAAAATGGGAAGTAATGTCATTTTAAAATATAGCGAAAGGAAATAAAAATATTTTATTTTAATATTATTTCCTAAATATAATTTTCATTTATTATCATTATTTTTATTATATTTATCAGTGTTATTATGTTTGTAAAAACAATTATCAAAATTTTGCAAATCTCAGAATACAAAATTTTGTATATAAATTGACTTTGAAATTGCTACAATTTTGATGAGTCGCCAAATTTAAATGCATAATAAAGAATAAGTAATTAAATAATAAGAATTAGCACAATAAAAATTCTGCAAAATTAAGAGCTCATATCTCAAAAAAAGGAAAAGTTGTTTTGATGTAATATTTTATGAATTCTTCATTCGGGGGGGGGGGGGGGATAGAACAACTTTGTAATGTTTGTTTCAATCAAAGCTGCACCTCGTATCTAAAACTCAGGTATCCACCATTTATACTAAGAAGAAGGAAAGAATTCACACATTAACCCATCAAATACACAAATGGCAGTCATAGAAAAACAGACAGAAATGTCAGATGAGTAAAATTAAGGACCTTTTGCCAGTTTTAGCTGAAATTAAAGACTTTTAAATGCTTTTAAGGACTGTATGAACCCTGTGTATTTCATAAAATATTTCAAAAGTGTTACTTTCTCAAAATATTGAGTCAGCTCTCAAAATATGAAGTAAGTTATGTGAGGCTCAAAAGTGTTATGTGAAGTGATGATGTTATGTAAAGACTCAAAAGCAATAAAAATGTCACATCTTTTACTGCATAACAAAACAATACACATTTTTTAATTAACAAAAACTTTATACATATCTTAAATGATATAAATGTTAAACTGCTTTGCATAATAAACTATACCACACGTAAAACAATAAAAGTTGGCATTCAAGTAAAAATATATTATAACTTTAAAAATACCAAAATATTCTATATTCTCACTAATAGGTAATAAAAATTTACCTCAAAAATTGCACAATGTCGTTTCCACACTGAGCTGGGCACAATATCAAATGGAGAAATTCCCTGCAATGGTTTCCAAGCAGAGAAAAAATCTGCAGTCTCTTCTTCAGACCATTTTGTTTCGTTAATAAACACAGTATCTATTAAAAAGAAATTTCAAATTATTACATACACATACTCCACAACATCTATTTTATGACTAAATTCATTCTATAATAATTATTCTCTGAATGTTTTGACATCAGGAATGCTCATAGCAGGACACTTCCAAAATATGTGAACTGTTACATTTGTTACACTGTGCTATTAAGCATAGATTATCAAACTACTGAGGCATGATTATTGCATAAAACATTTGGTCTTTAATTTTTTTTAACATAGTCTTCTGTATAGTTAATTTTGACCATTCCAGAATCCATTTGGACAATTTTTTTTGCACAAAGTCTGTATGAATCAGGGGTGTTTGTGGGACCCCAAAAAATCCCCTGAAACTTTTACGGACTTACTACCGACATTTTGGAGTTTCGAGAAGGGGGGGAGAGAAATGAAAAATTACAATTATGAAGTATTGAATGACCTAATTATAAAAGTTCAATGAATTACTTTTTTTGCAAAATTAATAACCATAAATTTTCAAACATATAAACTACTACATTTTACGTAAATATTTTAAATTACCT
>KK115354.1:242010-297268 GCA_000611955.2 Stegodyphus mimosarum
CTCTTTCAAGTAATAAACAGCGCTGATGCTTATTTTGAAACAAATTTGTCAATATGTAACCTGCTTGCCAGACTAAGAAACTGTTCTAAGTTCTTGAAAAGGACACGGTGGTTTCAGTATACATTATCAAGATAAATAGGATGGTCAAAGCAACAAGAGCCTTTTACAGTGACCTCAAAAAACATTTGGGAACCATCACAGCACTTTGTGCATTCCCTTGCTCCAAAAAAGCCATACTTTTTGCACCTTTTCCTTTTCATACCATTAGCAGCACTGTTACCGTTATTAGTCCAAAGGGGCTTTGTTCTGATTTAATGTGGTTTTTAGTATGGAGTTAGCAGAAGCATTGTTTAAAGTAATAACTTGTATACAATGTTTCAAGACAGAAATTCAAGAATGAGACCATTTTTCAGTATGTACAGAAAGCTTTAAAAATTCACTTTTAGACAGGTAATTTGAGATTTGAATAATTATAAAATTAAAAGTGGCATTATTTTTTGAATGACTTTGACTAAAAACATGTTAATTTATATAATAACAGCAGTTTTCTTCAGGCATTGACTAAATGAAAAAACTTAACTTAATCCTCATATTGCCATAATTCACAGGTAACAGGGGAGGATAACATATTTGTAAAGATGCAAACATACAACATTCTCGTGATTGTTTACATCCTGAGCAGCATAATCGTTTCTATCCGATCATGAGATTTTTTGCCACTTGGTATATATTAGATTACAATCTAAAATATTTTGCTTTCTTACTTTCCTTAATAATGTAACTATTATCTTAACGAATGAAAGTTTATGTAAACAGAAACTAAAATAAATTATAAAAATTTTGTTAATATAGGCTGCTTAAATACAGGTTTTCATGAGCAGATTAAAAAAGCCATGCCACTCAGAGGGTTAAGAACTAAATCAAGAATGGATTAAAATTACCGCAAGCAGTATTTAGCAGAAACTTCCAAAAATTTACACAATCTACTGGAGAAACATTCTTCCTTGAGAATCTAAACAAAACACAAAAAATCTAATAATTTATTGTATACAAGAAAAAGATACATACATATATACTTAATTCTAGAACTGGTATTTATTTTCATTAAAATTAAGTCTATAAATCTACAGCATTAAAAATTATTTTCTATTAATGAGTCTTTTCTTTTTAAATCTTTTCACCCTTGCAATAATGAAAATGCTTTCCATAAAATTTTGTTCCATATGTTACAGAATTTTGTAAATGGAAGCTTATGCATAACATTATATTTAAGAAAGTAGGGACTGTAGCTATCGCCTTTGCTGGGGCATAAAGCCCTTTCATAGGTGTACTAATCAGGTAGGCATGTTTTACATAAAATCATTTGACACCTGAAAGAGTGCTTTGCAGCTCAAGTACATTTTAATGCAAATACATACCATGTTTCTAAATATTTATAAATAGATCTTTTTCTTTGGACTATCAGAAAGTTATTGCAGCTCAAGTACATTTTAGTGCAAAGGCATACCATGTTTCTAAATATTTATGAATAATCTTTTTATTTGGACTACCAAAAAGTTACTGGAATAAATATAAATAAAAATATAAAATATAAATTTAAAATAATAAATAAATAAAAGAAACATATCCTTAATTTCTTTTACAAACATTTAAAATTTTTCTATTTAGATTTCAGAGTTTTTGTGGTATTATTAAGTTCTATTTTCGATTGGATGTTAATTCCTCTTCATATTGAAATTACCTCATATCACAGTTCTGCTCTATGAAATATTTATTGCTACACTTCGATTTACATTAAAACATTTAAAATAGTCCACTCAGAACCTCATAAAAGTGCAGCCAATAATTAAAAATAAAATAAAATGTTACCATTCGCATAACTGCTCACAATATAGTTAGATGTATTTGCCTAATAGCGGCCATGCAATAAGACTGCTGAACAGTAGTAAAACCACACAGTTTCAAATTTCAGGAATTTCAACAAATGGGCTGGATGCATTTGAATTCTTGGGCTTTTTCCCATATTTAACACAGACAATAGCCAGTTTCTCTCAAAAAGTTTTTCATAAACGGATCCTTCCCTTTAGTCAGATAGCCTTCGTGTGCTTTGCCATAATGCAATAACAATTCAGCTACAAGTATTCAATGTTATATTATTCAAAACATAAAAATCAAATATACATTTAAATCAGGAACAGTAAACTTTATTTTGGAACAGGTCTTTTTTTTAGTATAAAAATTTGGGGCTAGGTGGGTCAGGGAGCAACCTCCAAGATATTTGCATGTGTGATTCCACTCACAGCGGAGTTAAAAAAAAAGTTTAAATCTGTAACAAAGTGATACTTTTACATAATATTTAGACACATTTTGCTGATACTTACAAAAACGGTAAAATGTTTCAATTTATTCAAAAACATATTATATACCAGGTTAAATTTTGTACTAATGTGTTGAACGGAATTTTTTTTTAAGATAATATTTCATTATACTGAAGTTCGAAGTTAGTACTTCATATTGTTAAAGTTGTTTGCATCACAATAGAAGAGATTGTATTTGGTGTACATTTACTAAAAACACTCAATCGATTTCGAGGGCAGCTACAGATCCCTCCTCATCAGGAGAACAAAATATCTAGAAAAGAAAAGATATACATGCAATGCTTTTATCTTTTGAGGTCACTAATTGGTACTAAGATATGGTACTAGCCTTTTGAACAATATCAACTTGACAAGCGATAAGAGGAATAATAAGTGTGTGGGTTAATGCTTGAGGTAGTAAATATTCCTGCAAAAATGGTGGATTATACCCGATGCAGATGTCCAAAAGAATGCTATTGTAGGTTTCAAGAAAAGGGGGATATAGCTTGGAGTAAGCATGCACTTTTGGAGTAAGCATGCACTTCCGACCTGAATGAATTTGTGGAATTTAAAGTTAGATGTATTCTTTTTCTGTAATCATTTGAAGTCGTGATTTTGAAGTGAAAATTGAAAGCTTTAGTAAATCTCATTTGCTCTAGTTGAAATACAGTTGATTCTTTTAGTAATAAATATAACTCCTCTGAAAAGAAATAAACACAGTGCCGGTTTCAAATGCAAAGCCATTCATTTTGTGGAAGAAAATGCAAATCATGCTGCAGTAACGAAGTTTGGGTGTTGTGCAAGCTCCATATGTGACTGCAAGAAAATGAAATCACAATAATTAATATGCCAAAGAATAAATGTGTTTTGCCTAAAGGAGTAATGAAATGGCCTTTCGCAGAAGCCGAACTGGATCCTAGAAAACACCAGAATGGATTATTTGTAACAAGAAACAGTATAAGTTTATTTGCCTTTTATTTAACAAAATATCTTTTCTTTTCTAGATATTTTGTTCTCCTGATGAGGAGGGACCTGTAGCTGCCCTAGAAATCGATTGAGTGTTTTTAGTAAATGTATGCCAAATACAAGGTTGTTTCAGTGAATTTGATTGTTTGCATCAGTTAATATTAATATGAATTGTGATTTTACATACTTACTTCAGTTCTAAAAATGTACATTCATATTGGTATTGATATCTTTAAGTACAATTATAAATCCCATATATTTTAAATGATGTATTTATTTTCTGAAATATATTTATAGATTTAAGACAGATCTATTTCTTTAAACATCACAAAGCACAACAATCACTTCTAACTGTAAGTCTGAGGAAAGTACCTCAATTGTATTATCAAACAGATTTTGACATACAGAACTGTCTTTTGCATTTGCATCGAGATCAGAAAATGTTGCGGTAACTGTAGTTTAAATTCAGAAAACATATTTACAACAATCCTCTTTTAGAAATGCGGATTTTGTTAACATTTGAAATTTTTTATAGTACGGAAAATGATCGAACTTGTTTAATGTGATATGTTTAAAAGAACACTAATTTTCAACTATACGACTTCATGATAGAATATGTTTCACATATGAGAATTGTTTTTTCCGGCAATTTTAAGTTAAATTCATTAACATATCTCTCAATATATGTAGCACATGTTAATTTCCATAGTCATTTATTGTTCAATAATGGTAGCTGCTTCCTAAACGAGTTTTCTCATTTAGAAAAATTTCCATTACTTTTCTTAGTTAAAAAAAATCTAAAAAGCGTTTCCATTGCTGAGTCAGGTTAGGTTAGGTTGTTTAATTATGGCAAAGCACACGAGGGCTATCTGCCTAAGGGGAGGGATGCCTTCATGGAGGACTTTCTGAGGGAAACTGGCTCGTATACACGTTACACATGGGGAAAACCACGAAAACGCCCATGCAGCCAGCCCGTTCGCGGGATTCAAACCTCGGACCGAACTACCAGTGTTCAGCGTCTTTACCACTCGGCTGCTGGTGGGCACTATTGCTGAGTCATATGGTAAGGTAAATCACGATATTCGGCTTCAATCTGTAATAAAAAATCACACAACTGATGACACACAAGAGTGAATAAAATTAATGCTGACAAAGCAAGATTAATAACACAACACAGACTGAGATATTTCCCACAAAGTCTCTGAATAATAGAATTGATTACCAATATATTTTCAACATTTAGCTTCCATATAAGCCTTAAAAATTTATCCAAATCATCCTTTCCACATACAATTCACATTTTTATCACCTTAAAAGTTGTGACACATTTAAATTGACTGCATTGCAAATTGTACTGTGATAGCATTTTCTTGACTTACTTGATGATATCTTCCACTTTATTTTTTTCATGTACATTATTCATAGAACTTGATTCGTCAGTCATTTCAAATTCAGTCCTCACTTAAATAAACAGCACCAGCTGGAATAGTCTCAGTAATGTTTGTTGACTCATGAACAGCCAATGAAAACTAATTGAATTTTTTTGCCTTGTTTAATTAACTTTTCCTGCAGTTTCTCTTCTCCTCAACTCTTTTAACAGTTGTTTTCACCAAAAGACTGACAAATTGAAACAAATCCATTTTTTTTCTGAGCGCATTTCTTTGGCTTCTACAAGCAAACAAAATTTAATTAATCCACTACTGGTAAATGGTTTCCCTTTCATGGCTAATAAATGAGTTATTCTTAAGCTGACTTTAGTTTCTGCTTCATTATCATTTTTTATTTTTATGAATAAATTGCACTGTGATGCACTGTTTTCAGTGTTCCAGTTTTAGTAATCATTCATTTTCTGTGTTTTGAATATCAAGTCTCATGCTTAATGTGATAATGACAATGTATATTATACTCTTTTTTGCACAGCCATTACATAATAAATCTAACACTTTTATCATACCATTCTATAACAAAATAATTCACATTCTATTTTGTTTTAAAAGTACATAAAAGTACACTTTTATCTTTTTATCCACCCTTGAGAGTGTTATAGCAAAAGTGAACATTCAGTAAAATTTAGTGAAAAGAACAAAACACTACAGGGTGCCAAGTACACATGTGGCAAAATCAAAATCCGAGATAATTGACAACTACAGACAACAGAATGTGAACAGTCAGCTGCAGCTGGAGTGATTTTCATTTTGCTGCAATGAAAAAAAGTCATTTTCTTAACATATGAAGGTATGAGTTTCCTAATAGAGTTTATTCTGTGAGTGGGGAAAAGGGGGGGGAGTCTGAAAATTTTCAGATTTTATATTATACACAAAGGCACATTTTTTTTACTGTTCAGTGTGTTACCTTTATTTATTATATACCATGTTCTTCGCACTTGAACCATAAAAATCAACTCAACAAAAATATCACAAAATATTTAAAAAGAGGATATCTTTAGAATTTCCAAAACATGGTCTCCTGTGTTGGAGATAAAAAAAAAAAAAATTTCCCCCAAATAGTGTTGCCCCTGTTTGCTTTGAAATCGTTGAAATCCAAATATGGGCTTCCAGATGCCCATATTCGAGTGAAGGAGTACGTTATTCAAAGTCTGATGTTGCTAAATACCATAGTTTTTTCACAATGTGAAAAACATTCAAACATTCATGCAGATTCTTCATTATTTAATTTCTTTGAATATAACACAGGACTCTCATATTTGGTGGCAACAATCTGAAAAGTGAAATGTTATTTTATAGTGGGCAATGCAAAATGCCAAAACAAAATTAATAGCCCTTCAGGAAAAATTATCCCCTTGGTTTAAAATAAGAAGCCATACACCATTCTACACAAAATACATAAATGCCAGGGCAACCTCTCATGTTTCATGATAGCATGTACCTGTTGCATTCCCAGAGTTTAGATGCTTGTTTGTTCATCTGCCCAAACAAATTAAACATTATCTACAAAAGAATGCATTTTTCCTTAACCTCTTCATGAAATGTTTGCAGAAATTAAATCCTGAAGGGCTTTAGGAATAAATATCATCTAACACCTCTCAAACTGTTTGAAGAAGGATATATGACATCCATTTTTTTTTTAAAATGACATCATTTTAAATTCGCTTCATGTTTTCTTAAGATAAGAGTGGATTTCTGATCATTTCGTGGCACACTGGTGTACTATTACTGTACCACCTTCTGTAAACCTCTAAGTATAAATTTTAGTCCTTAATCTTGGATAGAAATCATGCTGCATAGTTGTCCCAAATTTGCGTATACAGAATTAAAGAACACAAAAATCTTTCTGTGGCAGGTTCCACAATCTCAAACAACACTGACAGGAATTAGTGAGTTAAAATATGATTAGGAGGATGTTGAGAGTGATATCTTCCATGAACCAAATGAAACTTAAACCCTCCCCCTTTTCAAACTGTAGGCATTTCATTCAAATACAATTAACTGTTTTCAAGCTATAACACTTTGCAACTGAATGAAGTCTTTAGAGATGTAGTGTAAATACAGCTTGCCCTGTTAAAGAGTTAAAATGCATAAGAAATTTAAACAAATTATTTATACAACTTCATAAGGTTATTTACTGTTTTTCAATACTGAAATAACCACACTAAATTTAAAAAATCCTGTTTCATTAAAATGTGATTACTTAATATGTTACGGTTATTCATTTGCCTTCATTCAGACTGATTATTGACACCAAGTCAAAAGAAATACCTCAGAAATCATAGAAGAAAATTGACTAGGTTTTTCACATACTAAATCAGCATAACACTACTGCAAAATTAATGTGTTAAGCTTAATTGATGAAACATAAGCTATGACATCCTTATTTTAGAATATATTTAAAAAAACTTTTAAACAAAATATCTTCACTTACCTATGATACAAACATCTTATCATTCGAACAGCAATCCTCAGAGAAAATGATGAGTTAAGTGACACTAATTCAGATAAGTCTTGTAAAAAATCAGATGGTAATTCATCCATGTGGATAATGAGATGTATTACTGTGTCTTGGAAATCTTCATTTGGATACTGCAACATCTCTAGTATATGAAGAAACATTTACCGTATAATTAGAAAAATGACGTGAAACAAAGATTGATAACATGTAAAAATTTATAATTTGCCCAGTTTTGCATAAAATGAAGACTCTACATAAACATATTTAAAAAGTGGGTAAAAAACCCCACTTTTATACTATAGTGTCTGCCATATAGCCTTCAGTTGACAGAAAATAATTTGTTTTAACTTTTAGCCTAACACAGCCAACTAGCACTTTTTTATTCTTAACAGAAATTTGAAATACAGTATTTATGTAGGAAGAACTACAAAATCCCAAGAGATGTAAAGCTGCTTTAAAACACAAAGAAATTTAGTAAAAACTGCAGAAGTAAAACCTTCTGAAATTTCACTTTAAGACAGAATACTATTTCTATACCAAATTTGTTATGATTCATGAAAGTGAGTGATGAAATATCTAGTGGTAATGAAACTTTTACACCAAAAAGCATTCTTAATAAAGTTAGGGAGGAACATGATAGCAGTACCTACTCAAAATTTTCTTCCAACGTTTTGGTAGTTTTTCAAAGCTTCGACCCAGAAACTTGATTGCCATAAGTGCAAAAAATCTCATTTTGAACGTCCTGTGCAGAATGGCAGACAGCACCAGCAAGATGTAGCTTTAGGTGTGAAAAAGGTAGAAGTCTGAATCAGTGACAACGGGGCTATGTGGTGGGTAAGGCAAAAGATCCCAACAGAGTCTGTACAGAGTCCAGCCAGTGAATGCAGACACATGTGGTCTTGCCTTAGCTTGATGGAACATTACCTTTTTGTTCCAGAACCAGTTTGGCATTTTTTTCGCATCAACACAGACTAGCATCTCACTGTACACCTTATTGTCGAGGGTTTTACCCTTTTCTTTGTACTCTTTGTGGACAATACCATGGCAATTCAGATCAGATACAAAGCAAGCATGACCTTTTTCTTGGTAAAACTGCATTTTGCGACACTACCGACAGACTTACCGGGTGCAGACCAACCTTCTTTTCATCCTGTGTTATTGAAGTAAATCCACTTTTCATCACAAGTGACGATCTGGTCCAAAATTGTATCCTGACGCTGCCATTCAAGGAGATTAATGCAGGCTTGAATACGTTTGTCTTTATCTGCTTGAGTCAGTTCATGCAGCACCCAGTAATTGAATTTGTACATCAAGTTTATGTGATGCATAGCGCAACTAACGGATATGGCACTAAGCTCTAACTCCTTAGCAAACTCTCTCAAGTGGTTGTATATCGATCTTCTTGCACAAATTCTCACAAATGGACCTCATCAACATCAGTAGCCCAGACAGAATGCTCTCCTTTTTGAATGTCATAATCCTTGTTTTTGAACTTTCGATACCAAACCTTCTCACTGTCATAAGATATAACATTAGTATATAAAACCGTACACATGATTTGGTGACATTCTGTAGCTGACTTTTTGCAACAGAACTGGAAGTAAAATGATTCTAATTTGGTAGCCCAATAGGTCCATTTTAGACACACTGTACTTACTGTTAACAATATTTTTTTTACAAATTTCATAACAGCTTCTAAAGCAAGTCTCTTTCTTTCAAATGTAAAAAATCGTTTGACAGTATACGATCAAACACGCCAACACGAACTGTTAGCGCATACGATGTTTGCAGTGGTGGGAAACTTTCGTTAAAACCCAATAAGTACAGTGAGTGAAAGGTTAATTATGTATCACAATTGTGTAGACTACATTTAAAAGATTTAATGTTATAAATATACATTCCTAGTCTATAACATGTAAAAAATAAAAGTGACTTTAGTAACTGATTATTTGAATGTAAGCATGTAACTTTCTACTTTTAAATTTATAATTAGCTTCTTAACTTTTGTCATCACTTTTTATTGTTCATATTTTCATCATTAAATGAGCACTTCCAAAATGCAATTCAATACATCAAATAAATATGTTTTAATATTGCAAGTGTATCTTTTTAAAGAAATAACACAGCAAATGCAAAGAATAAAGAGCAGACAGGCATCAGTGCAGAAAGCAGACAAAAGAGGTAAATGAATGTTATGGGCTTGTAAGAACTGAAAAATAGTGGAAAGAAAGCTATCAACAAAGTATTTAGAACTGAAATTACAAAGATGCTCACCAAGAAACTGATGCCAACGTACGAAAATATTTATGCAATGAATACTGTGGATACTGGGCTTTGTAAGGAATACGATTATTAAAGTTCCCTGCTTGTTCAATAGCAAAAGTAAAAGATAGTTTCGAATTATTTTATTCCAGTTCTGTAAGAAAATTTAATGTTACAGTTTTGAAATTAATTATGTCCTACTCTTGACAAAAATCTGGAAAGAATTCTTTTATCCTATGTGTAGAATTCCGAATACGTACTATTTCAAAACATATAATTACAGACTTGCAAAAGCAAACTGTGAAGAATATAAATTGCATATTCATGAACTTTTTGATAAAATAATCAATGTTTAAAGAAAGAAAAACAGGAGTTTGAACTTGATATAATTTGAGCTGAAAATTATAGGGAATTTAATGGCAAGATCTCTAACATGAAAATGAGAGATAATACCCTGAACATTTCTTATATTCAGATTTATAGAGATTGATTAAAAAATTTCAAGCAAATGATGACATTTACTTATAATTAAACCTGTTTGAATGCCAGGGTAAGAGAGCTAATATTGAATTCAAAGATTAACACATTTATTTGGACTTCTATCTATGGAAATGATGAAAATTATTGTCCAAAAGTTATATAGTTAAATTTAATATAGTTATATTAAATGGTTAGCCTTGATGATTGATTACTATTTTTTTATTTTACTGCAAAATGACAAATAAGGCATTTCTTAAAAAGAAAAAAAATATTTAAAAGATTTTGCGGTAAAATCCTACTATACGCTAAGGTCTTGGCACGATTTTGAAAATTGCCGCCAACACCAAAATGGCCTGTTTGCTGCTCATCATAACGTCACTAAATCCCATGTGTACCGTACACCGAGGCTATTCTAACCTCCATGATACCGCTATGCTAGGATTAAACCGATTTTGTTTGATACAAGAATACGTATTTTCTTTACTTCAGCATGCACTGCACATGCACATGCGAGTATTTTGATTCTCGAAGTTACTGGAAACTTGCTTTGCTTTTCTAAAAGACAATCTGTTTGGAGCTGCAAGAATTGTCTCTATGCCAGCTGCCAGAGTGACGCTAACGCGTGCCAAGAAAGTGATCGGCTTCCAACGTTGGCGCAAGACTCGCTTTTTTGGTGGATTGCTGTATGAAATTCCCTGACTTTTCCTGATTTAGACTAAAATATTTGAATTCCCCGACTTTTTTGGTCAATTTTCGAATTCCCTGACTTTTTCTGGTTTTCCAGGTAGCGTGGCAACCCTGATGCATACAAGTAAATTCTATAGAGATTTAAGGTAAAAGCTATATTAAATAAACTTATATTCCACAATAATATAAAAAAGTATTTCTACAAAAAACAGAATTAGTTCGAGATTTATTAAGAAACACATATATTTAAACTTACGAAGCATTTGATTAGGTCTGACTTTTTTCAAGGTTTCCATAAAAGTAGGAAATTTCAAAGTACATATTTTCTTTATGTCTTTCAATATCTTTTGGTCAACATAGTTAGAAGACATCATTTCACTCATTTCTCTGAAAAGAACTTGAAACCAAAATTTCAAGCTGTTTGCCCTGCAATATAATAAGAAAAACAAATAATATATTTTTGCAATGTTAAATGAATTCACCTATCCTATGCCTCCCATGTAATCTGATATTAGTTTGGTAAAATCTAAATATCAAAATATCTTATACTATATATACTCAAAAAAAAAAACTCATGCATTAAAAATTTACAAGGGCTAAATTCTGATAAACAGCACAATACTTTTATAAAACTTCAAACTATAAACTTCTAACAAAAAGTATATACAAATATATATGTATAAAAAAATGAAAAATATGTAAATCAGCTTTAAAATTTCATTTATTAATAACCTTAATTCCTCATTTTTAATTTGAGTATTTTCTCTCTGTATTCTAGAAAGAGTAATAACTTTTTTGGATTGTGTCATTTTCAGATTGATCTATGTCACATGGTTTGCATAACACTGATGATGTAGCTAATTCGGAACTTGAACTCAAAGTTTTGAGAAATGAAACCTTTCTAACCTAAACTAACACCTTCTCCTGGTGAGCTTCCATATTGTATAACTGCACACTTTAGCTTCTACCTCTTTTACCTGTAAAGATTGCTTTTTCATTGTGCTCTCTTCCTATCTTAAGAGTATCAAATAAGTAAATGTTCTTGAATAACCACGATTAGAGCGCCAAGTAAATTGTGGCCACAAATGTGAATTGAAAGTTCTGGCCCCGCTCCAAAGCAAGAAAAAAACAAAGTAAATTCTAATCAATATATTTTACCTTCAAATAAAGAGAATTCTATTCAAAGAATTGAAAATGTAAGTGAAATAAAAAATACTTTAGTGAAAAATTCAATTCAAAATGTTACCTTTACACAAAGAGAACATTATCCAAAGAACTGAAAATGTAAATGAAATTATAAATCTTAGTGAAAAGACTTTAAGGAACTGAAATTAAAACTCACAAGAAATAATTAAAAACTTTGAGCACTTTTAATTAGAACACAACTGAAACTATGAAAAGGATTGTTACAGTAGTGACGTTTAGGTCTGCCAGTTTGGTTTCAATGGTGGAACTAAAATACGGTGATGAGAAAGTAATTCCTCAAAAGGTTAAAAATTGCAACAAAAGATAGAATTTTGAAACCAAAAGAAAAATTCTTTAACTAATATAAAATAGATATTTTGAGAAAAAGAAAACTATTACTTAACTAATATGTACTATATGTTGGAGTTTCAATTTATAAATTTAATCAAGATAAATTATTTCTACTTTGTTTTTATTGGTCTTGTTAAGTTTTAGACAGCTTGGGTAGATGTTGCTATTTTCTGTGAGATTATAGTTGTTGAAAGTAATGTCATCAACATATCTATAAGTGTGTTCAAATTTACTAAAATCGTTGTAAGACCAACAAAAACCAAATAGAAACAGTTCATCTTGATCAAAGTATTCATAATATTGAAGAAATTAAACTTTTTGACAAAAGAAAAGAATTTAATTTTTCTACTATTTAACTTATAAATTGGAATTCCGACATATCTAGAAAAAAGTTATTGCAAGTACTATTATTAACCAAATTAGCAGAATTAAAAAAGTTTGCACTGAAACAGAAAAAGAAGAAATTCTAATTCTAACCAAAATTTTAAAAGAAAATGAAATTCCTATAAAATTCATTAATAATCTTTTAAAAGAATCTGAAGTAGTCTATAGCTCATAATACTTTCAAAAAGTAAGAATTTTTTATCTGAAAGCTCCAAAACAGAAGGATCATTTAAAGTGTTTATAGGTTTTTATTAAAATATTTATTTTTTTCTCTTAATTACTATGCTTAATTACTATGTGAAGTGAAGTGATAATCTGAAGACTATAATCAATAATAAAAAATCAAAATTTCAATTATATTGCTTTTTGATTACCTGCAGCAATGTTATTAATCCAGTTTCACATATGTGGAACATAAATCAAGTAGGGATTCAATTTAAGGAAAACTTTACATCTGGCTTTTTCTAAACAGTGTATTTCTTTAGTTATTCTCTTGTTTAGGAGCACAAAATAGTACTTTGAAAGTAATTTTACATTTAATTTCAGATACATGCATTTTTTTAAACATAAATTATATCGATAAGTTCTTAAAAACAAGTTCAGTTCCTCAAATAATTTCCCGATCAATTATCCCCCTATTGCTCTCCATCATATTCCTCTTGCGCTTTCTCTGCAAATAACTGAATTTAAAAAACATAGTGGTACTGTATTCAAAAAATGTTAATCAAACCAATCATAAATATGAATACATATTGTTGACTTGTGATAATTTTTCCTATTTCTTACTAACACTTATATATGAGATAAATTTTATTCTCTTCTTGGCTCCCGTGACAATACTCACTCATACGAGAAGAAAGTTTCTGCAACTTTAATAAATAGCAGTATAGTTTAAAAGATAAATTTTAACCATAAGCTTTTTGCAGCTTGCACCACTTCACTGCTGTGTTGACTGGGTTATAATTTTCTGCTGCCATTATGAAATATTCCCTTATAAAAGTCCACAGAATATACTGAGCAGTCATGATGACTCACATGAAAAATACCCATACGGATAAATGCATTCATAGATAGAAACCAACACAAACAAAATGTACATGATTATCAATATAGAATGTATTTATGATTGTTATTATAATAAATGGAGTATACAAGTTTTATTAAATTGAATTTTTTAGACTCAATGTACATTTAGTGTACAGAGCAGAGATAAACTCTTCCATGCAAACTTCATCTAAGATAACACCATGACAACTGAAAAATGCACCTAGAAGTATTTTGTAGTGCAAAAGATGCTATGAAGTGATTTTGTATTAGTTTACTATAAATGGGGTATTACTTTTTAAACTGTTGCCACCAAATATTATCACCCGGTATTATTTTTAAAGAAATAACATAATGAAGAATTTGCATATAGTGAAACACAGTGAAAAAACAACAGTACTTACAGCAGTCAAATTTTGAATAATGCAGTCCTCCAACCGAATGTGTGCAGAGCCCAAATTTCGATTTCGTTTCATATTTTGTAAAACTTTAATGAATTTTTTATTAACAAACTCAATCATTTGAAAGCAAGCAGTGGAAAAACTGTTTGAAATAAAACATTTTACTTCCAGTACATGAGACTATTGAAAATTGGAAAAATGTAAGTTATTTATCTTTCAATTTAATTAACAAATTCAGCTCTATAAAAGCACTTTGTTGCCGCAGCCAGAAATAAATTACTTTTATCTTCCATGTGCCAGCATGTTGCCATTCAGTAAAGCCTAAGGTACTTTCGAATTTAATCTGGAACATTAATCAGTAGTAAACTAAATGATTTAAAAGCATAAAACACAGTTCTTAAGAATATTTTCTTCTACCTTTTAATGAGATTGATTCAAATAAACATGTCTGGACTCATTATATACTTTTTTCTTTTTTAACTAATTTAGGCAGTTGACCATGCAAGTGGCCGCTTTTTAAAAAATAATATACTGAATATAAAAATATATACGGCAACCTTTAACACTATTGAGAATTCTAAAGATATAATGCTGTTTTTAAATACATTCTGATTTTGTTGTTAAATTGAATTTTATGTGGGTAAGTGTGAAGAACATGATATTTAATAAACAAAGTTAACACATAAAATGTTAATAACAAAAAAAGATTTTTTTAGGTTGTCTTATAAAGAGAATTGAATATTGACATGATGAACTGAAAAAAGACAATACATAAATAGACAAATAAATAAATAAAATAAAAATCTGTGCCATCACTTAACACTACATCGGGAATTCTAAATATAGTTTTTAAAAATTTTGTGATTTTTTGTTGAACTGTATGTGGCATAAGTGCGAAGAAAACAAAGCTTAACAATAAAGAAGGAAAAAAAAAAAGCTAACACAAGTGAGTGCAACAGCAGAGTGGTAAACAAACCCTTTTGAGCAACTGTTAAATTCTGAAATCCTTTACATTTTTATGCCCCCCCCCAATTTTTATTGATGATTTTCTCCATTTTCCCAGAGAAATGAAAATGGATTAGATTATTTGGATTACAGCAAAGCACATTAGGGCTGTCTACTTGACAGAAAATAAAAAACATTATTGTAAGGTTCCTCAAAAAGAAATATTTTAACATCATATGGCTAAAATTAATTATAGAATGTTTCAGACTTAAATCTTTAAAACATGCATATGTATATATATTTAAATCATGTATCATTTAAAAGGGAATCTATTAAATTGAATGTGAATCTCCTGTAACAAATTTTTACTTTCTTTCACTTAACCATTTATACCAAACGAGAAAACTTAATGGATTTTTAAAATGTTAATTAGAAAATTTTTAGCTCTGTAATTTTCTACATTTGGCATCATAGCTATTTTTATATTATGCACTTTAATGCACTTTCACTTTTTAACGTCAGCTAAGCTGAAATCCAAATAGAGCAGAGTTTTCAAAGTTACTTTTTACTTAGCTTACTTAGTTGCATTTTTCTACAGATACATGGCCAAAATGTTATGTTACAATTACTACTTGCATTGACATTAAGACATCAGGAAGACATATTTCATGTATTAACTAATAAGAGAATAAGATAAATTATTTTTAAGTAATACAGGAATTTTTTAACCATCTTTCAGTTTTTATAAAAATGCAATAAGCAAGAAGAAACGTGAAGTCCTACACTGCATGATCTACAAGCTTAAAATGTTTGTTGCTTTTTTCACCCTTTTTGCTCACATAAATAGTACGAAAATTTCTGCCACATAATTGGATAAGTGCTGGTACAGATCTGACAGTAAACTGCTTTTTTTTCCCTCAAAAATTTGCCCAATTGGTTTCATTTTATACTTAAGACGTGGCATTTCATGCTTCATTGCTATGATTTTTTGTCATTGAGAAGCGGAATTTCAATGCCTTTTTTTTTTTTTTTTTTTTTAAAACAATGTTGAAGTCTAATAGTGTTCTATCAATCAGCCAACAAAAAAAAAATTTTTTTTTACCATTTAACAGATTTTCTAAAACATCTGTGCATTATAAGCGAAACTACAGTATTTGATGATATCAAATTAGGTGCATATATCAAGAAATACATGCAAGAAATCATTGACTTTTTTCATCAAAAATATATTTTGTTTTAAAGATAAATTACATTTTCCTCTCTCATACCTTTCAATTTTCAACATGATATGATACTTAAACACGGGCAAGCCTTTCACGGATAGGAACAATTACCACTGAGATGTTTGCGTTATGAAAATAGAGAGTAGTATAGAAACACAGAGTTTACCTCTGAATCAATTTCTACCAAAGTTACCATAGTGCCAAATGCAGTTTTAAGTAGTAGAAAATAACACAAATACCAATATTATTTATGATTCTGAAACAGTAGAAAATGATAACATTATAATACTTGCATAATATCGGGTTTCAATGAAAGTTTCCTGCCATTGCAAACAGTTCGTGTTTGATCGCATTTTGTCAAATGATTTTCGACATTTGAAAGAAAGAACTTGCTTTAGAAGCTGTTATGAAATTTGTAAAAAAAATATCGTTAACATTAAGTACAGAGTGTCTGAAATGGAACTATTGGGCTACCAAATTGGAACTATTTTACTTCCAGTTCTATTGCAAAAAGTCAGCTACAGAATGTCACCAAATCATATGTACAGCTTTATGTACTAATGTTGCATCTTATGACAGTGTAAAGGTTTGGTATCGAAAGTTCAAAAACAAGGACTATGCTGTGTCGCGAATTCTGTGTCGCAAAATTTAAGTGTTTTTAATCATTTAAGTAATCAATTATTTAAGTATTTTATTTGTATTTGTATTTGATTTTTTTTAATTTGAAATTATGAAGAGCGTAATGAATCTGTATATATTTGTAAAGTGTGTACTTTAAATCTTTAGGCAATTATTTTTCCTTCAACAGTTCAATTTCCTAACGAGAAAGGGGAGCGTCTTTTAACGGAAGTAACATCTGTGAGAATAGCCTTTTAAGATGACAGTTGCAATTGAGGGCAGTATATCATTCCTTCCCTGGTCTTTGTTAGCAGTCAGTAAAAGTGGCTATAGTAATTGGCCTCCCGCTGTTCACTTACGTTTAAGCTTTGTGAATGTCGCCTTGCTTATAGCTTTGGAAGAAAGGGAAAGGTTGTAAATTGGATCTTGAATGGGCAGTTTTTTTGTTGTTTCTTAGATTTTTCGCTTGTTAGCAAGGGGGGTCGAATTTTTAGTTTCCAGTTTAATGTGACATTAAAGTGATTTATTTATTTTATTATTATTTTTTTTAAACTAGACTGGGGTTATGATTGTAAGCTTTAATTGTAATTCTTCTTGCAAGTTCAGTATGTTTTATAGCTTAAAGTGCTTTAAAGACTTAATCACACTTCTATCATACAGCATACAAATGCTAAAATGAGAAACACTATAGTGACGTATATTTTAGGATATCTAATTATTCCATTTCTTCAAAATAATTCAATAGTTTTATTTTGGAATAATATGATATAGCAGACTAGTTCATCACATATTTTTGTTTTGTTTTTATGAAAGAGTCAAAAGGAGACACAATCAAATCAAGATTTTATACATTTTGCAGATCTGTGAATCTATTGCTAAAATTAAGCTTTACCCCTTTAAAATGGCTAACAACTATATCCAAATCATCTTAGTACAATTTTTATTTTCTTCCTTTTTCAGAAGTATTTATTTAATCATTCAAAAATTATAAAATGTTTGGAAATTTTAGCTAATTCTATGTTGTTGTTGCTTATCATCCAAAAATCTGATGAAGTCAAACAAGATCCGAAAGTCCGTTCATCCTAAGAAAGTTGACAACAAGAAGGGGACTGGAAAATATTTCCTCTCTTGAAAGGCCTAAAAAATCCTAGATGTGTTTGGCTGAAGCCTTTGTTTGTGGCACTTGGGTGCGGGTGTCTATAAAACTTTCCTGCTCCCAGAAAGAAAGACACTTGATGTGGCCACTTGCTAGTCATGAAAGCGCAGCCCACGAGCCCCTGCCACATGTAAGGGTTAGAGTCATTGTCAGCTCACTACTCAGACAGTAGTGATGGGTGGGCAGCATCAACCACTCCACCACATTTTGTGACTTTTCCAGGGAAAACAGCTTCAAAAAATAAATAAATAAATAAATAAATAAGGCTGGAGGAAGAGGAAGTAAAATGAGTACAATCCTCCTTAGCCATTTTGTCTATTTCATTGATGCAAATATCTACATGAGACGGAAATTCATTGGAAATGAACATCATGGTGCAGTGAAATCAGCTTTAACTTACATAGGATGGAAACACTGGTTTTATTTCCCACTGAGATCCAGTTGCTATGATGTTGTAAGGAAATATGGCAATCATAAGATTCATAGATTGGCAGATTCCTTCTCGGCTAGAATAACTTCCAGTCCCATGTCAATTGCTATTAATTTGCTTCCGAAAATAAAACAAAAATCTGGGTTACATTGGCAAAAGTCATTTTTTTCTGAAAGGTCTCAATATAAATTCTGTTGTCTGCATTATCAGAAATTTTCCTACCATCAGTGAACATCTTGATGGTATTTTTTGGTATGTTGTTTATGATTTCCAAGGCCAACTGTTTAAAAGAAGAACAATGGCAAAATCTTTCTTGTTAACATGAGAAGATAGATTAAGTAAAAGTGGACTTTTGAGGGATTCAAGCAATACTGTATACAGTGGGACAATAAGGTAAGCGTTGAGATGCGATGTGACTTAGGGGGAAAGGACTGCTTTTCTTTAATCTTTGATGGTTTCTCCACATACTAAGATATGATCATGTTTTGCTGTGTTTGCCATAACTAGAAAGTTTGTTATAGTATTTTACAAGGCCAGCCTCTCTTCTAAATTGAAGGGGTTGCAAGTCGGCCTCAAAAAGTGGAATTTTCTGAACAGCAGCTATAACCAGTAATGATAGGGCAGCATTTTATTGAACTTGTTCTATTTCTTCAGGTTGGTATCAGAAGCACAGCAGTCAATTGGAAATCCAAACTCAAGAATGAGCTGGATGAAAGCCAAATATATGGCTTTAAGGGTACCAGCATCAGTTCCCTAGTCCCTACAAAGGATGTATTTAAGAATGTTCAGGTTCTACTTTTCAAAAGAATATGCTCAATATATTTACGACTTGTAAACTCAGGGTCTAATATGAACCCCAGATATTTGGGGTGATTCTCATCACCAGCCAAATACATAGCGAAAAGCGTAGGACTAAGGACTAATTCCCGAGGAGCTCCTTGGCTAAGTTCATATGGATTTGAAAAAGTTCTATTAACTTTGATAGAAAGTTGCTAATTCTTCAGATAATATAATTTAAAATATGAATTAAAAATATGAAATAGGGTTTTCTAACTATAGTTATCAGTGAAAATTTAGATATTTTCTTTTAAATGTTAAAATTTCTAAAATCTAAGAACACTTTATTTCTCACCAACCCCTAACTACTCTTCTCTTTAACTGACCCCTCCCATCTCAGAGTAGGAACTTATTACTTTGGCAACCCTCAATCTACAATGCAGCATCTTTGTCCATGGCGTAGTGCAATACAACTCCATTTTCTACCCATAGTTTCCAGACAGAATAAAGAAATTAAACAAGATTTTTCTTTCTTTGCTTCTTTCCTTCAGAGGGGGCAAAGGATAAACCACAAATCATTCACTAACTCTTAAAAGAATGAACAATGAATAGCCAGCACAGCCACATACAAGCCTACATGACAAACATGCACAATAAAACCCCAGGACAAGTGCACACAAAATAGGATTCTGCAAATTTTACAAATAATCATTATAGAGATGAAATGTAATATTTGCAATGAATTTAAATTATGAAAAGCATAATACTTAAAAATTAACTATTGATTATTAACTTTCAATTATTTAAATTATTAGCTTTATATTAGTAACTCTTAATTCACTATTACAAAGATATTTTTTAAACACAGTAGAATATTCTCTTTCACTGAAATAAAAATACAGTTTTAATTCCTCTTTCTACATATTAAATTCAATGCACACAAAATTTTATGGAGCTGTTTCAGTATTTAATAAGTTTACTAGTTTCAATATAATAATGATTATTCTCTATACATGAATAAATATTTAATTAAAAATTATGCATGTTGCACAAACTGCTGCGATATGAATATATAAAGCTTATAGAAACTGAAATAAAATGCATAATTTTAAGAGCTTATTTCTATTTTGAAACACATGAAACGCAACAATATTTTGAAAGAAGAGTCTGCTTTGCATAAAGTGAAAATAATGGGAAAATAATTTCCTTATGCACAACCATATGTATATGTACGGGCAATCATGGATGTTTGGTTTCTTTTGTGGGCATTTATCTTACGATCTTTTATCTGGTCACCATTCTGAACAGATACTAGCAGTTAGTTACTATATCCAAACCAACGGTTGTAGTCTTGAAAGTAGGATACTCTTATGCAAATCAAATGGAACTTATCTACCACAGTAAGTTCCCTCATTTTTTGATTTTGTATAGTGAGAAGCTTTTGTATTAGTTTTCAGTATCATTTTAAGTTGCAAAATCACCAAAAATTTGCTAATAAATATCTGTTTGATTTTATACTGGAATTGTGTGATGTGTTACTGGTTGCACAGTGCAAGAGGCAATAACTTGTAAAAAAAATTAGATAACACTGTAATTAGATGTTAGGTTGTAAGATCAGTTTTTACTAATTTTGAACCACAGGAAGTTAAGCATTACTTATGTCCACATAATCATAATTTAAAGTAAAAATTAAAAAAGGAAAATTTAAACAAAACTCTGAAAAATATAACTTAAAATTTTCAAAATTCTCTAATTGACACAATTTTTAGTTGTAATATGTGCAGATTATCGGAATTCTACTGTATTACACTAATAAAAACAATGTGCAAGAAATTATTTAAATACATACTTTTGAATATTTCTGTACTCTGGGTTTAATATTAATTTCCTGAAGAAAGAAAACAGTAAACTTCGATTTGGAGATGAATACTGCACTTTTGCTACTGAACATATGCCAGTCACAAGGGCATCAACTGTGTCTAGAGAAAATAAAAATATTCTTATACAGTACAAGCGAGAGAAAAAAAAAGATTAATTATTCATATTTGCCTCTCATGATATAATTTCATAGAGGGGAATATTAAAAGTACTTGGTAATCATAAATTAAATTATCAGTTATAGAAAGACATCAGTTACAAAAGTTTTCTAAAAATTATACGATGACCAATTTGCTAAGCAAAATGAACCAGTTTAGGCATTGATTACTTTATTAGTTCAACATATATACAGTTGGAAACCTACAGCATTCCTAATATGTTTGGTAGAATTTAAATAATAAATCTCACAAATGAATTATTTTAAAGTAAACTAATTTAAAGAAAATGGAATCTGAAATCCTTAATGGATAGAAATGTTTTATCCTGGCTGCATATACACAAATAAACATATTCCAGTTTCATTAAGTTGGAACTGAATGGAGAAGGAAAAAAATTTAAATAGTAAAAATTTCTGCTCATCAAGAAAAATTAATATTTATTTCAAATTCTGTATTTCAATATTCATTTCAACTATACCTACACAATAGTTATATGTGCAGATATATGTACAGTTATTATGAAGAGATAATTTAATAGGCTCTAAAGTATCATTATTTGTTCTTAGTAAATGTTAAACTTCTTCACATGTACACTTTCAGGAGAAATGAACAATTTTCAGCCTTTAATACCTCCCTTCCTTATAGTGAAGACTTGTTAAATTCTTGAAAAAACATCCCTCCCACACATTCTTAAGTCACAGAAATATCAGCAGACAAATTTTAAGCAGGAACTTAAAAAATAGTGAATGGAAACTTGTACACTGCAATTTCATTTTAAATTTCACACAATTTTTAAGTACAGCTCAGCAGCATAGAAAATAAATTTTCCAAAGGTACAGTTATTCTGATGTAGTGTGCATAGCAGAATATGAAAAAAGAAAACACAACAAACTTACATCAGAAAAGTGACAGCAACTAATTTTCGGGTAAGAAATTTTAAAAATACTACAAAACAGTATTTTTAAGCAAGTAATAATAGAAGGGCTTCATAAATACTGCATAAACTTAACTTAGCAACATTCTAAACTCAATTATTACAATAAAAAGGAAAAGGGACGTTAACCATTATAAATATCAAGGTTAATTAAAATAAACTATAAATTTACCTATAATAGCATGCACATGAAAGTATTCATGCTAGATATGAAAAATGGGATCATTTATTGCATACAAATTATTGGAATATATCTGACTAAAAATTATCTTGAATCTGCCGGATAACAGAAAAGCTTTGTACATTGAAATATGCTAATTTATTAATTACTAAAACCCTCAATGTATTCATTTTTGCAAACATATTTTAATCATTAAACTAACAGTTTAAAAGTAATGTTTGAGTTTTCATATATAGAGATCATAACTGCCTGCATAAATAAAATTTTCAGCTCTATTTAAAACATTTAAATTCTATTTTAAGAAAAACTGCATGTTTATAAAAAAAATCATCCAACCAAAATATTTATATGCTTCCATCACTGTAAGCAACAGAAACCTAAATAATTACGATTTTCATAAAATCAAATTCTTTGTTATACAAAATTTTACTCTGCCTCAATTATTACAAATGCTTACTTTTTCTTGCACAACAAGAAGTTCTATAAATATCTCAATAACAAAATAACTTCTACAGTAAAGGAGTTGACTGTGAAAGACTGTTTATTCTGTAAAGTACAGCTATGAAATTTTCAAAGACAGTAACAAGCTGGGCCACACATGTATCTATTAAATATTAGATAAAATGCTGCTACAATGATCTCTGCTTGTTCCATTATTTTTACTCATGAGCATCAGCACAGCTACTTGAATGGCCAGTGCACTAGACTACGAGAGGGACGATGTGAATTCGAACCTAACTCGGAACCTTTTCTGTTCCAATCCTCTTTCCCATATCTGCTAAATTTAGGTTCATCATTAGCTTTTCTTATTCTTTTTATTTTAAACAAATTTTTCTATTTTAATCATAAATTATGTTATTCTAAATTTATACATTATTATTGTCATTTTCAGCTGTAATTTAAAAACATACACTATACATAAAAAAAAGTGCAGACATTGTGTAACAATTTCTCTGTAACTCTTGTATATATTTTATCATTTTATTTTTACCTCACTGGATATTTTATTCTGCAAATAATTGCACATAATCTGCCCAAAATTAACCTCATCCTAAATACAAAAATGAAATATATACAGCATTTATTTTAATTCAACAGCATCAGAACCATCAATTCCCAAATGATGATAAAACAGAATGCATATCAGTATGTGCATAAATATATATCAAATTATATACCTGAAAATTAGTTCCTTTCACTTTTTCTTATATATATCGTAATGGCTTCGTGGTTAATAAGGCACCATTTGACAAGGCGAAACAAAACATTTATTAAAATAACATTCAAAGCATAATATTTAACTTGGAGCAGTACATGTTCCAACAGCATAACAAAATCAAGCACCTCACTCTTCCACTACTAACATTCAACTCCGCTAAATATAGCAACCTTTTCAGAGAAGATGCAAAATGCGCCAAGCGCACTTTGTTGATCGCCAAACAGTCACCAGATACCACACCCTCATCATAAGATTGTTAATGATGCTGTTTACAAATCAATCATCAATCTGGAAACTTAAATCTAACAACTGTTTGCGATCAGTGGGGGAAAAAAAATCTACATATACATTTAAACATTCTACACTAAAATTCAAATCTCAACTACTAAAAATATTTGCAATGAAATGTCTATAATGACACATTTTACTAGATAACATTTTTTTTTTCTTAACTTCACCTAATGGTTCCAAATATTATTATTCTTATAACAATTTTTTAATTTTTAACAAAAGAAAACAAGTTGATATTCTTTATAAACATGTTAAAATATACATATGCTAGTATTAACCCAATAATAAAGTAAAATTGGGCTTCTTACTTTTACATATGAAGATTATCAATAAAAACATTATCAAAATTTCTCTACTCAGGTTACTTCAACGAGTATATAATTCTATTCTTTTCAGTTACATGAAATAATATGAAAATTTTTATTACAAAGAAAATCTTTCCCTCTAACAGAGATTCTATTAAAGCTTTCTTTCATTAATGATGTTGCAACACAATTTTTCCCCTTGAAAAAATATCTAAATTTACCGCTTACCTCAAATATCCATTACCTGGTAAATTTTTTCCTTTCATTTTAAATTATATACATATCTTATTTGCACAAACTTGTAAAATTATTGGAAAAAAATGTCTAGCAATAAACTATATTAAATGCTAGTGAATATGAACAGTAAGTAATGTTCAAAGTTCATGGGTGGAGTCTAGATAATGCAACAGCATTAGAAGCTTTCTTCCATGGCAATGTTCTATTTCTAAATTGTATTTCTGCAATGCTACAGATCATCATTGCAATTTGGACGATTGTGGAGCATTTCTCACTACAAATGCTAATGGACTGTGATCGATCACAATTTTCACAGATGACCGGATATCCATGGTTAAAATTTTTTCAATACCCATACCACACGTAACCTTCAAGCTGTACAGTCGGCCAGCTTTGTTGGGGTTTCGATAATTTTTTACTTGCGCAGCACACAGGAAATGGTTTCCCTCCCCTTTGCTCTGAAAAACATGCACCTATTCTGATTTGAGAAGTGTCAGAATGAATGACAAATGGATCCTGCGATGTTGGGGTGATCAGTTCCACTAACATTATTAATCACTCCTTCAGTTGTTGACATGCTGACTCATGAATTTCTTTCCATTCAAGTATTTCCGGTTGTTTATTTTTCTAGAGTTGATTGATAAGAGCGATTAATTTTCTTTTTGCTGCAAATTTAAATTTTCTAAATTCAGATTTGCATCTATTTTTAAATCTTCCAGAGGGGTAGAATGATTTTTTTTCTGGCAATTTTATAATTTCTCCAAATTCGTCTTCATTTTCAAATATCACTCCAACTGCATTGACGCTGCTAACTTGGAAATTTCAAACTTTATTTGAAAGAATATGCTTGATCTTTCCATTGGGTAATTTTACTTTATAAGAATGAAGTGGACAATGACCAACTATTTCTCCTGGTCAGTCCAATGTGTGTAGAGTTTGTTATTTGAATTTGGGATAAGTAAATAGACTTGTTCCACAATTTTGAAATTTTTTGGTATTGATCTTTGGTTAAAATATTCAGTATATTTTTGTTGTTTCTTGCTTGCAATTAAATTGGCTTGTTTGGCTGCTTGTTCCAACCTTATTTTTAAATGCTGTAAGAAATCCACTGCTGGTTCACTTAGATTAGGTGGTATAGGTATTTTTCCTGACCATGAACACTTCAGTACTGCTAAAGGACCTCTTCTTCTCGTCTCGAATGTCTTGTCTGTCTTCCATACATCAGCTGAAATAGAAATACTCCAGTAGTGTAGTTAGATACTTCCCAGTAAGCAAAGAGCAAGTATGGGATGTGCTTATCCCAATTCGAAGGATCAGTCCTGATGACATGGTGTAGCATTTGCTTGAGGGACTTGTTCCATCTTTCTAATAATCCATTTGAAGCACTGTAAGCAGGTGTAGAGAACCTAGTCTTTTCTAGAATTCTTCAGCTAATTTTGAAGCAAAGTTACTTCCGTTGCCACTAGCTATTGTATTAGGGATTCCTGTTCTCATGAAAATCTTCACAAGTGGCTTGTTTAACTTCTCAGTGGAATTGTTTCTGGCCATTGGGAATTGTTGATCTACCAGGCATAAGACATATTTATGTTTTCTAACAGAAGGAGGTTCAATAGGTCCGATTATGTCAATGTTCACTACTTCGAAAGGTAATTCTGGTCTTCTGATGGGTGTGATGAGAATCTTGTCCGATCTCTTTTCTGGACTCTTCAACTGACAATTTTTGCATGTTTTACAAAAGGTTTTGACATCCTGTGCTAATCCAAGCCAAAAAAATTAATATCGGATTCTCTCCTTTGTTTTCCTTATTCCAAGATGTGCTTCGAAAATGGGACTATATGCTAATTTCAACACTTGTGTTCTTCTACTAAGAGGAAGCACTAACTGAAAAACAATCTGCCCTAATATTTTTCTTGGTGATGTAAAAGATGATCAATAAACAAATAATTCCCCTTTTTTTCTTCAGCTAACTTCCACGCTTCTCTCAGCGGTGGACAGGTTGATTGCTTATTTTGCAAGTTTTTGGCAGATAAAAAGTCTGTGTTTACATGAGTGCTCACCTTCTCCCTTTCGGTTTTCTCCTCCAAAAACACTGGTTGGGGAGAGGATACTTCGTTTTCGTTTGTCTGTGCTTCGGCAAATAGACTTTGCAGGCTTTTGCCTCTGGAATTATTTCTTTCTACGTTTGATTCTTCTACAGCAGGATTAATCAACAGTTTGTATATTTCTGGAGTTATTATTGTTTAATAATGCCACATTTAGCTTATCAGCCACTGCAATTAATGTACCCACAAAATTAAATAAATTATCGGTTGTCCGAAAGTAAGATTTTACTTTCTTCTCTGTCTTCTAAATCTGGAATGAGCGATGAGTAATGCAATCTTTATCTGCATTTCAGAGTCCATGATAGCTTCGATTTTCCCAGAGTTAATAAAAACATCTACTTTTTGCAATGGTTGAATGATACATTCTTCGAATTCGCATCGTAGATGGGATGAGCCTACTTTAGCTACGATAGCTTCTCCTTTTGATGTTCTATTTGATTTCTAGGAGTTTTGAGATCATGCTTTCCCTTCTTCTTAACTGCCATTTCATTCTTTTCCCTTTTGTCTGGGCAATCTCTTACGATGTGTTGATAACTTTCACAAATATAACATTCGTTTCTGCTCACGTAAGATCCTTCTCGTTTTGAGTATTCTCTTCTCATGTATGGGGGAATGTATTTATCTCGTGTACATGATGTATCCATGAATCTCGGTGAACATTTATTTCATTTCAATAGTAATCAGAATTTCTTTCATAAAATCAGCATCTTCAATGTATTCTCTGCTATTTTGAAGTTTATGTTTCAGTTCTGCCAGCTTCAAATCTGTAGCTGCTTCTTCGCCAATTTCCAATAAAACAGTTACTAAATCTTCTTGTTTTTGAACATTTTCCTTTCATTTACTTTTTTTTTAAACCAAACTTTTCAAACTTACGATTAAATAATTTTCATGCTTTTAGTTCAATTCAAGGAAATACATAAAATAATGAGCAGGAAAAACCTTAAATTCAGAGTTCTGGAGTATGCCAGTACTTGGTGAATGCATTCCGAGTAGATCCATAAACGAGTTTACAATTTTACTGTCTTTTTTTTATGTTAAACAACGTATTCTGAAGAACAATTTGCATCAGTTACAGCCCTTGACAATTCTGGAACTAATTGCTGATGTTTGTTTTGTTTGCAGAAGTAATTTTAGTGGTATATCTTTAGCACTATTGAAATTATATATTCTTTAATGGTATTATAACTTTCGGACTATAATGAAAATTAAGTCTTTTTTCCCATCTCCAAGATTATTCAAGATACACGACATATTAAAAATAAAATTTCCATAAAAATAATTATGAACTTTACTTACCAATATTTGCATTAGAGAGATGAAGATAGTTTTCTGCAATTTTCAGAAGCACAGGAATACAATTTAAACGTGATTCATATTCTAAATTGAACACATCTTTTAAATATATCAGCATATTTTTCCAGGTGCTCTCTAAAGCATAGCAAGTTTCCAATACAAATGCAGTATACAGATAGATAATTGCCAGATTAGTTTTAAGACATGGAAGCTAAAAGCATAAAACTCTTATTATTTTACAATAATAACATACTTATTTCAAATCAAAATTAAATTGCTAAAACATTTAATAAATATAAAAACAAATCTTTAAACCCTCAATTCTCAGATTGTGAACTATGACTAAAATAGCAGTTTTATTGTGTGGAGAGGTAAAATTCATGGGAGATACAGTGAAATTTTCATGGTCTGATTGACATTAGTAATTTCACAAAACTTACGGGCATGGACTTATACTAGAATTTTAAAGGGGAAAATACTTGAGAAAAATAAAGTAGTAAATCAAATAACTAGAAGGTAACAAGCATATTGTATTTTTTTTAAAGCTGAAACTTGAATTTTGTTATCAACATACCAAAATCACAAATCCATAAAACTTGTGATTGAGAAAAACATATTTAAAGATTTAGTACATATTTAGTTTTCAGAATGCACTTGAATGTCATATACCACAGCATATAGCAGCATTCTTTCTGGATTATGCAGTAAGATTTTCTCACAGTCTAATAATATGCAGCAGCCTTGTATCAAGTTCACTAAAAAAAAAATGCAACTGCCCCAAAACATAGTTACCGTATTTTTGCAAGATAAGATTATTTGAATTTCACTTTCAATGGAGATGAGTGTCACCACTCCAGGAACTGCTGTATGGGACACTTATATCTTGTCTTCTATGATGATGCAACTTAGCGTGCTGGCTAATTTCTTTGTTTTGCATTCGTTGGTAAGCATCCTCAGAACCCATTCTCAAACTCACTGGCCTGAAGCAGTTTTATTATCATTAAAAATGAATGTGAGTAATGTCCCAGAAAATCTATGGAGCTAATTAATTTACACTGTAATACAAATCTTATTCAAAATGTTAGACGATAGATATTTTATTAACTTTTTTTTTTACTTGACAAGAGAGAAATACTCTCAATTATGAATTTTAGCAATATTAATAATCACTTTGTTTGTGTATACATTTACTTAAATGTGATGGTTTTCTTTTTTTCCCCATAATTTCCAAAAAAGAGATCTAGACTGACCGATGAACACTACAGTTTAGAAAAAGATAAGTTTTTAGTTACTTTTACTCAAGGTTAAAAACTTTATCAATACTAAATTACCATAATGTATTGTAACTGAAAGTTTTGGTACAAAATAAAAAATTATAATTAGCTGCACATAGATTTGTATTATTTACATATAATGTGCAATTTTTATGTATAACTAAACTCAATGGCGCAACAGCCCTAGTGGGCCACAGCCTGCAGTGACCTTTTTCTGCTTTCTTGACCTTTTGGGCCCCAGAAGGCATCAGCATATGCCCTGGGCAAGAGATCAGCTTGTCGCAGGACCCCGATGTTTAGTCTCCAAGCGAACTTGGCACTCATTTTATCGACCCACTTAAGGGATAAAAGGCTGAGTCAAACCCCAGACCTGTGGTGCAGCTGCACAGTGGCACTAGCCACCTATTCACCGGATGGTCAATTTTTATGTAAAAGTTAAAGAAAAATTTAGTACATAAAAGAAAGATAATACTGTCATTATTTATTTCCAATTCTGCTCCATTTGGAAGGCTTTTGTAATTTGCTTATTTTTAGTTTAAGTAATTATTTAGTAGTTAATTCAACATACTAGAATTATTTAAAATAAATACCATTTTGAAAATTCAATATTTAGCTATCAATAGGTTTGAATTACAAAGTGTAGTTAATAGAAATTTCTTGCAGATATCAGCCTTTATATTTCAGAAAGAAAATAAATACAAATTGCAGTTTTTTTCCTTTGCGTCATTATTATTACTGTTTATGTATATTTGATAAATATTTGCAAATAAAATTTAAAAATTTAATTAAAGAAATTTGTTTTGCTAGATAAACCTTTTCATTTTGGTTAAAAAAAAATCAGCCCATCAGCTGCCTTCATATTGTTCATTCAGCCCTCATGCAGTCTGAGTTAGACAGCACTGTTTTAAAGAATTGATCAGTTAGTTGAATTGAAGCTAGTTAAAAATTCTCTAATTCATGTAAAATATTTCTCGTTATAATTATTTATTAGCAAAATGATGCCCATTAGCTATACAGTTATCCAAACAAGAATGTTACCAATTTACAGTCTCCAATGAACTAGGGACTTTTTTTATGGGGGGGTGCACATAATCAGAAAGTATTGAAAATTCACAGATATATAGAAATAGTTATTTGCCTGGTTTTATGAATCATGGTGTCTACTGTATGCATGCGATCACAGTGGTTTTAGATAACTAGGATAATATGTATTTTTTCTATACGTATTCTTACATATTTCTCAACCACTTGTGAACTTTGCCATCCCATACAGCATTCACATCAAACGCTTAACATATTTCAGTGGTGAGTCTCTGCTGGTGTTACATTTCTCATAACAGACCTCATTTCATAAGCAGTAATTCCCTGCATCTTTTTAAACATGACACGGAATGCACATACTGCCAACAATTTTCAAATGGTGTTTGTGTGCAAGGGATGATAAGAGATTCTGCAAATGTGCAATATTACAAATGCATGAACTTAAAAAAAAATACTACAATCAATCCCTTCTTACAAAACATCACACATAATGTTGACATAAAGTAAACTATTGCAACTATGTCATAATCATTTTAGTATTTGAAAATTATTATTAACTATTTGTCTTAGCTTGTAGTCAAGGTAATTGTGAAGCCTCTGTTACTCAATTTCAATAATTGAAAAGAAACACAAGAATAAAACTGGTCAAGCTTGTGGTTAATGCAATTATTTAAAATACTCAAAACAGTCAAACTAACTATCAAACCTCTTTTGCAATCTGAATATTTAAGAAGGAATAAAAGAATATAAAGCTTTCACTGACCTTGCGTTTGTACACCAAATGCAGTTACTTATAATCTCCATTCATATTTCTTTTTTTTTTTTTTTTTTTTTAATGGCAAGAAAATTTCTGAGAGTGTCAGCACACTATGTCTTAAAGAGAAAGTATACAAATACCTCACTTTCTTCTTCATTCCTATTATATAAATATTCATCTGGAAATCTATTTTCAATCATTCTTCCCAATTGTGCACAACTTTCAATTGGGAAAATGATTGATGTTAATACAGTTATAGAAGTTTATTGCACAGCTGCCAAATTTGAAATAAGAAAAAGAGGAGACTTTAGCGACAACAGAATGCGACATACTGTGTGGTGACATCAATTCAAGCTGATTTAAATATATTTGAGCCCTAAACTGATTTAAATTCATCTTATAATACATGATCCAGATTACTGCATTATTTATTATGTGTTTCTGATGTAAAATATATTAAAATTCAATTACACACTCTAAATTTTACATTTTTTTCCCTAATTTAATTTCATTTTGTAATTTCTTGAACTTTTATACTGATAAAATCCTGAGTAGTGCTGAAAAAGTTTTACTTACCAAAGTGTTTTTAAACATGACGAAAATAAAATGGATAATGAATTACATACAATTGTGTGAATAAATTTAGTAATGCTGCATTAACTGAGAGTAAAACAAAATTAAATAGTATAGAAATTAAGCAGATATAGTAAGTAGTTGGTTAAAGCTTCATAAAAAGTTCCACAAATGTCTACAGTAAATTAAAACAGAGATCTAATAAAAATTAATAAGAAAAATTACAATGAAAATCATTAGAAGTGAGGGGATATAATTTGCTCAATTTAAATTTTACCAAGACATGACAATGTTGCTGTCATACAATTTTTTAAGATTGTGGTCAACATAATTTTCTTCACAGCATTTTCTTTTTCTCTGACACTTAGTGATCCACATTTTTCTTACACCTGCATTGAAAAAAGATGATTTAATTCTATCCTTGTTTACCTTCCTTTATCTGAATATCCATTTATATTCAAACATTACAGACTGCAAATTAAGAATGAAGTCTTAGATATTTTTCCTTGGTGTATCATTCTGGAGTTTTGAGATCACAATCCATTCCTTACTGATATATTTTTCTTGAAATATTTCATGGCAGAGAAAGAAATCTTCAACCTGGAACTAAAAAAATTCTGCTTGGAGTTTAACCATGCCGCTATCCTCACTTTCATTCTTCGTTTCATGTAACAGCTCTAGTCTCAAGGGCAAAAAGATGAAGCACGATGGTAATGGCAAAATAAGATGCTAAAAATTCAGGAGAACTGCCAGCTATGGTTTATGTTTTTCTTGAAGTAATGTGAGTTTTAAATTTCAGTCCTCTTCATGAAAATCACAGTTTCATTTTTTTTGGGGGGGTCAATGTTTTCACTTGTTAAGTTTAAATAACCTCTTTGGATGAAACAATTAAAAAAAAAATTTTTTTTTTGACTGGTGAGGAGAGGAGACGTCACTTGATCCAAGTCAGAAAGAAACATATTTATAGCCTTTACTATGTTTAACTTTTTTTTTTTTTTAAGGATATTTCCAGTGATAATGATCCATGATAATTGAGTGATTTGAATCAAATCTTTTCCTAATGAATATTTTAAAATTCTTGATTAAGGTTTAAAAGTTGCAGTGTTTTCATACATAATGATGGAAAAAGAAATTAGTTTTACATTTTTCAAAAAGTTATTTAGATGCGAATTTGCATATCTTGATCCATGAAAAGCAAAATTTTATAGTTCTATCTTATCATCTTAACCATTTTCTGAGCAATCTGTGGGGTCGAAGTGTCTGCAATAACCCAAATATTATCATTTGTTTCACACCATAGTGGCAACATTTTAAGATTTTTGAAAAGTATTGACCTTTATAACTTTCCTAGATAAAAGTTTTTTAAAGATAAAAGTTCCTTCCTAGATAAAAGAAAAAGAGATGAGTTTTACATTTTTCAAAAAGTTATTTGAATGTGAATTTGCATACATTGATCCATGAAAAGCAACAGTTCTAGCTTCTCACCATATTAACCATTTTCTGAGCAGTCTGTGGGGTGGATGGCTACTATAATCCAAATATTTTTGTTTCATATCATAAGAGCAGTGTTTTAAAATTTTTGAAAAATATTGATTTTTATAACTAGATATTAAATAGATTTAAGTAGAGATATCATCTTTTCTGTTCCATCAGCACAATAAAATAGCAAGACTACTTTAATTTTTTTTTATTCCATTCCACTGATTGCCTTTAAAAAGGGACCTTGGAGACAAGAGGTCGAAGGGTTTCCTCCACATATCTTTCAGTCAAAATTCATTAAATTTGTTGGATGAATTCTTCAATAAATTATCTAGGATTTTTTGATACTTCACTAAAGCAATGATAAAATTTAGTGGCAAAATTTAAATTTACACAACCATCCAATGTCATTTTATCTGCTCTCTCTATAACATGCAGTAATTTAATGGAATATTTAATATATGATAATGAGTAAAAATCATCATTAAAATGTACTGAATTTTTGTTAAATCATTTTAATTGTTTTGTGTAATTTCTAGAAGCTGCTGCTCATTCTTCTGTTGTTCTTCCATCAGAGATTGCTTTCACTACTAAGAAGGTAATAATTCATTTTTTAAATAATTTTACTTTTCCCAATTTTATATTCTTTTCATTATTTTCTCCCTAATTTTGGTTTAATCTTTCAATGAAGGTGCTTCTCATTTTCCAAATATTGTAAGCAAAAAGTAAAAACTAAAGAAAATTGTAGAAAACAAAAGCAACCTAATGATGAAATGTCTCACATCAGCAAATCTGTTTGGCTGGCAGACTCCCTTATTCTATCTCGCCAAGTGATCCCAATCTATCCATCAATAAGATTTCTGTCTTATAATTATGAGCCCACCAGCGGCTGAGTCACTGAACACTGGTAGTTTGGTCCAAGGTATGAATCCCACCAATGACCTGGTTCATGTGCATTTTCGTGGTTTTCCCCATGTGTAATGTGTAATACAGTTTCTTTTAGAAAGTCCTACACAAAGGTCTCCTTCCCTTAGGCAGACAGCTCTCTAGGCTTTAATAAAATAAACCAAACTTATAATTCTGAAATGTCCTGTTTTAGGTTTACCTTTTGTAGTTATATGCAATTTCCAAATGCCCACAAGAAAGAAGTGACTCAGAGAAATAGTTTAACTGTAAATGAACAGTGATGAATAAAACAGAAATAACAATGATGTACAACTGTAGCTATTCATCATATAAACAAAATATGTTACCTTTACCATAAACAGCAGTGAATTGAAACACAGATAAAATGATGCTTAAATATATAAATGTTGCTTGACTGTATACATATACTGCATCTTACAGCCTCAGTTAAAAATAAATACTCTACTGTTTACAGTATTTATTCAGTTGTACTGTGGTACTCTTGCAATAACTAAAAGTTAAATACATTCTATCAATATAAAATATAAATAAGATTGCACATGTATTACCTGCTCACATGTATTACATGTATATATAAATAAGATTGCACATGTATTACCTGCTCAGATTTTTTATTTTTTGATAATACAGAATATGGGAAACCCTTCATCAATGTATATGAAATAATATTGCCATATTCATCTTTGAACCAGGAATCCTAAAAGAAACAATGTTAGTTTAAACATATTTTTGCCCTTAAAAGTTTAAAAATGATATTAAATAGGCATGACAACAAAAAATCGCAAAGAATTCAAAAATCCTTATTTCTTTATTTTCAGAAAGTGTAAGTAATGTCCAGGTACCTCAACAGTAGTTAAACTTGGTTCCAGATTATGCAGAAAAGCCTCATAATCATGGATATACTTGTACTTGCTGGTCACAGACCTTCAACAACAGTGGTCACAATACAACTTTAGCCAGCATTAACACAATTTGATCAAAAACATTCCAGGAGACGAAATTCAAAAATCTCATCTCTTTCTCCTGCTACTTTCTGATGAATGGGATACCAGTCATAACAACATACCAGATGTGGTAGTTTGAGACCATTAATGAGTTCATGAATCAAAAAGAGTGTTTCCTAATGACTATATCATAGAGTGAAAACATTAATTGCAGCAATAAAAACGAACATGGCAGAAAAAAATATAATTCCCGTTGACTGATAGAAACATACAAAGCAGATGTTATTAACTGGATTTTTATTTAATTGATTTCCCATGACATCAATCATGTGAAAAAACACAAAAGGTTTTGTAAGCAATAAATTAAGTCTGTAGTTTTATGCCTCCTATGTAAACTGATATTAATCTACTCAAATAACACTTTTTATGTTGCTTATTTTTGAATAATTGCCTTTTTTATTTAATTCTTTTGTTCTTTTTTATTTAATAAAATAATCATTCGTTTGTAATTCATCCAATCTTTTCCCTTGATTATAAACGTTTTACTTCGGCATTACATGTAAAATTTTTTCCTTGTAATGTTTGTTTCTTTTGTGTTAGGACAATAAAAACAACAGGTAGGGAAAAGAGACCAACTCAATGAGAGCCTCAAACTTGTATAGATTTTTTGAAGTATTGTATAGAATTAATAACCATTATACTAATTGACGATAGAGGTCTCAGTGAGTTGATTGGAATGAAACCGGTTCTTGTTGATCAGTTAATTGACTTTGTTTAAGGCTTCAAAACACTTTCCTCTTGACAAGTTCTGTTTGGAGCTTTAAATAAAAAAGGATTAACTTTGGTTTTTACTGTTTTTGTTTTTCAACTTTTTACTTTTTCTGTTCTATATGTATATTATAAAATTTGCAAATTCATAAAAATGAAAATAGGTAGGGGATCATGGTTCTTACAATCCTTAAGTAATTCTCTCATATATTTCATTTCCCATGTTAGATGGTATATATATGGTATATATATGCATACATAAATTAAAATCACACCATGCCCATCTGTTTATATATAATTATTTATTTAGTACAAACATAATGTGCATAGGTCTAAACCAGGGGTAGGCAGACTTTTCTAGGATACAGGCTACTTTTAATTTTTTCAAGGCATTGTGGTCCACGCAGTGGTATAGGTATGGTGAGCTAAAAACAAAAGTCTACAATATTTATTATAAGTTAATAATAAATATGGTATATGTACTTACCTACCTAACCCTACGTTAAAAAAACTTACTCTTTTAAAACCACGTTTAAAGCAAAACTCAGAATATGAATATAATAATAATAGCCACAAATATAATAATTTCATATGATGCATTTTTTATCAAACAATTCTAAATACATTATAAATAAATCATTTTCATCTAGTTACATCTCATAGGTATAGTTAGTAGAAGACATATAATAATTATCTGCATACTTGTTTGCCAAACCTCAATATCTCGGTATATAATTACTAAGTGCTAATCTTGCACTGGATTCTAAGTGGTTGTCTACGAAACAGGAATGATATATTATCTTAATTATATTCTTCATTGAAAATACAGATTCACATAGATAGGTAGAGCTAAGAATGATGCTAAATGAAAAACAACCTTTTTAAAATTAAGATACTTATGAAACGCAACCTTTTTAAAATTAAGATACTTTACTTCATGTATTAGATTCCAAAAGTCATTCTTAGGTTCTGAACTATGTGCTTTTAAAATTAAGTCATTTTGAAGAAGAAAAACTTCATTTTCCTTAAGAGGCATAGAGGATATATAATTTATATTTTTGGTTATTTCTACCCCATCAATATTGCCAAATGGGTACCACATGAATGTAAGAATTAGGTATAGTCTAGTTAAACTCTTGAAAATGTCTCTCAAATTCGGAGTGAAGTTTTATAATTTCATCAAAATGTTTCTCTTTTTTAATGTACCTCTGTTTTTAAACAACTCATCAGAAATATTTTTGAAATTTTTTAGTTCATCAACTGGGAAGATATTAAGTTTAACTTGCTTTGAAAGATTAACAAATCCAATCAACGCCATTGTTTGATTTTTTTCCCTTGCAGCTGTAAGTTCAATTCATTAAAATGGCTTGATATATCAACAACAACAACAACAAAAACAAAAAGCTAAATCCATCAACCAAACAACATTATCAAGTTCAACATGCGCTTATCCTTCTATTCCAAAAAATCTTTTACCTCTTGTAGTAGGTCCCTGATCTTTATAAAAATATACTTTGACTTAACCAATCAACATCTGCATGATATAACAATTCTCCGTAATCAGATTCGTTTTCTTCTAGTTGGCCCCAAAACATTCTTCTCTGAAGACTTCTTCCTTGAAATGGGTTCACAATTTTCATGCAGATTCCCATAACATGATGCATATTTAGAATTTTACAACAGAGGGACTGTTGGTGAACAATGCAATGATAGGGAAGGAAATGCGGTATGTCACAACCTCTGATACACAAAGCCAAAAATGAACTGACTGTGCTGGTCATTGATGGGGCTCCATCAGTTCTCATTGATGCAACTTTATAAATTAGAATTTGTTTCTCCTCTGTATATTTTCTGAGGTGCAGTAAATATCTTCACTTTCTGTTTTCTTCTTTAGAAGTAACACTGTTCTTCTTCTTTTACACTCATATTCTTAAAAACCATTCTTATAAAAATGGAAAATTGAGAAATATTAACCATATCCATAGATTCGTCAAACTGCACGGAAAAGCAAATACAATTAGCAATATCTTCAGTCAGAAGATCAGAATTCATCATTTCTATATGGCATGTGACAGTTCTATGCGAAAGTTGTGCATCTTTAATTGCAAAAATGACTTCTTCTTTGCTCTTGAATCAAATAATGAATTGCTGGCTACCAGAAACACTTTTTTTTTATCATTTCTCCATCTACGAAAGGTTTCTTATGCCTTGCTAACACATGACTCACACGAAAAGATGCAAATGTTTGCAGCCTTACATATAGTACTAGGTTTAATAAAGTATGCTTGCTGTCTGATCAATTGCGATTTAAATTCTTTTAACTTTTGTTTATGCAATTCACTTTTTGACAGAAAATCTGTATCAAAACTTCCATGCATGCTTTTGAAATGCCTTTAAACGTTTCCTTTTTTTAATAGTGCAACATTTGCATGACATATACACACACACATATATTGCATTCACCATTTTAAAGAAAAACTGTTCTTCCCCTTCTGTATTAAAAATTGTATGTTTTTCTTTTCTAAACACTTGTTTTCGACATTGTACCCCTCTTTTAAAATATGATAGATTAATATTTTTACTACAAAAACACAAAATTGTACAGTTGAATGTTTGAAGAATTTTAGCGATTGCTAGACCGTGGATATATTCCATGCAACGAGCAGGAAACATACTTGAACTGATTAATCTGTAACCGACGTATGTAGTCAAGCATCACTGTGTGCTTTCAATGAAGGTACATGTGTTGTCTATACATTCATCAAATCATTTGCTTAAATAAACACAGTTGCATTGATTGTGAAAAGCCGATTCTCCAGTCTAGCTGCCATCGGTGTTCCATAAATATGTTTCTTTTAATGTGCAGGTCTTCGGTCTTAGCAAAGGCAGTCACCCCAAAATGTCTTGCCAGTCCACTGGTCGATGATGATCAACTTGATGCCTACCTCTGGCTCTAAACTATTTCAGAAATATTTCTGAAATTTTCAGCTGATATTTTACTTTTCAAATTAAGTTTTACATTGCAGAAAAATGTATATTTTCAATATAATACACTCTTTTAGCTTCAAGACACTCCATTAATATATCTGCAACTTCCAATGCCTTACCAGTTGAAGATGGCATCTGAAAGAGGTTGCTTATTTGTTCAACAGATGGCACTATTTGCCAAGCTCCATTTGTAACTTATCTTGTCAATGTGCATGCACTGTCCGTGTGAATCGAAGGTATGTTTTTAGTGGAAGCTAAGATGCAAGAAGCTGCATGCAAATACAATCTGTAAATAAGTCTATTTTTGTAAAATGGTATTCTTTACTCTCTAACATGATACACAGAATATGTATGTACGGGGATCTAAAATTTGATTTCAAATATATCATGGCAGTGATTACCACAGATGGTTTTGATTCCTCTGCGATCTCAAAATGTTTTAATTCTCTGTGAAGTCTGAACAATGTTCACCAAGGTTGTAAGAAAATTAATCGTTGAAAGTGAACAAAAAGGTAAGAAATATATGGATGATGGCTCTACTAATATTTGGTAATTATATCTCATGACTACTAGGCTAAGAGCATTATTTCACCAAGAATTAAAAAGCTACCATTTTACTGCTACACACAGTATTTTGGAAATACCTTATTTAAATTTATGAATGTGCACAACATTTATGCAATAAAATTAAAATGAATCATATTGTTTACAATATCATATACATAAACTGGAAAAATTCAATTTTGAATTGGCTAAGAATGTAAATATAGTATTATTAAGCTAGAATTATAAAAATCTGATTGAGTTAAATCAAAAGCAAGGTAGTGAAATATATGAATGCAAGAAAGAAAAATTTCCTTGCTTTCACATTATTTTTGATTACACTCTTTTACACCACATGTTACTCGAATGGATCAAGTAAATATCTACTTCATTATTTACATTATATTATGCAAAACCTGAGATATTCTGAGTTTTCAGTATACAGTAAGTTGAAGTTCAGGAGAACCTTGGATCACAAATACCTCTTATCACAAACACATTATTTAACAAAAAAATATCTTGGGTAGTGAACAGAATCTCATGTTATAGATTAAGTAGGTAACAAATGATTTTCAAAGGTATACTGAAGTAACTGCAGCAAGTATCTTGAAGGACCATGAACGTGGTTTGCGGAAAATTAGAGCCAGACCGCATTGCAGGCAGATTTTCAGGGCTTTGATGTAAGGATTTTCTTCTGTTAGCTATGATAACTGAAAAAACAAAATCAACAGCTTACAGCAGCAATAGCTGCAGCAAAACCAGCAACTTAGAAGTTAATGATGAAGATGGAAATGAGTTACTAGAGGGTCATGAAACTGAGCTCAGCAAGAAATAATTCGAATTACTTCAAAAGCAGTAATATAAACAAACTGCATAGAAATGTTTTCAGACGAAGATAAAGTAAATGCCTCACCTCACTTTAGAAACATTCTAAAATATACATAACAACAAATCACATTGGACAAATTCTGAGTGAAACAAATGGAAGCCCAGTCAGCCTCAGCAGAGTCAAGTGGTGGTAAAAGGCAAAGAAAAGGTAAAAGAAAATGCAACAGAAAAACAGTGATCTATTTTTAAGGAAGCTGGTCCTCATTCAATCCCCTCTAATTTCTCTTCCTCATCACTTCACTGTTCATTCATCTTTACACTGGATGGCAAAATTAAACTTTCTTCTAACCCAGGGATGGGCAAACGTTTTCGTTCGCGGGCCAAAAATCGAAAAAAAAAAAATTCGGCGGGCCAAGGTAAATTTTTCTAAAATTTTAAAAACATATACAAGTATTACAATTTAAATATGTTAATGAGAAGAATGAAATTGCGCTTTCATTTTTAAAAGTTTCTTATATTGAGGTTCGAAGTGAGATGTACTGATTCTAAGGAACGAGGCTAACTGCTCATCTGTCACTCTACTTCTTAAATAATTCTTTCTAAGGTTCATTGTTGAAAACACTTGTTCACATATATAAGATGAAGCAAACATAGCACTGATTTTCTGGGCGTGAGATATTAAATTCGGGAAACTCACTTTCCATGATGTTATATTCTTTGAAGACTGCTACAGCTTTATTGCAGATGAGACACACTGGTTTATCTTTTACAACTGTAAAAAATATTTCTAGGTCCATTCATCATTAAAAGCATGGCATTCTGAATCAACTTTACGTTTTTTAGTAGACATTTTGGGGTTGAAATATTTTACGAATAACCCAAACAAGCACTAGCTACGCTAGACTTTTAACAATTTCAAAACCACTATTCACAATGATGCTATATGTCCGCAATCTTTCCATACGCAATCAATAATACTAGAATTCGCGACAAAAGAAAAGACCGCTGGCTGGAGCTAAAAATGCGCAGTCTGCCAAATGTATGGTTTGATTCACTTATATTGGATTCACATACTTCTCCCCGAAAAACAGATAATGATTCTTAAGCCAGTCTACAACATAACTACCAAAGTACTTCCGCGTTTAACACTTTACCGATTGAAAGGTGTTTGTGCTTGCTATTTCCATCGATTTATGTTTTGTAAAACAAAAATAGAGACAGTAAAAAGAGCATCAATAATTTGAACAAAAGGAAGAAAAAAAGTAGTATTTAAACAAAGTAGAAAAGGAGATGGAGATATAATATTTAAATATATATTTCTTTTAATTTGCTTCGGACCGGCAAATTAAGATTCTATCCGCGGGCCGGATACAGTCTTCCAAGGGGCCGGATTTGGCCCGCGGGCCGTAGTTTGCCCATCCCTGTTCTAACCTGTTTAATACTGTGTTTATCTTTTGTTTTAGATTTAATTATGTCCATTAGTTTGAAGATATGAACTTGAGCATAAACTACCGTAGTAAAACCAAAATAAGCAATCATCTATTAGCCAAGAATGGAATTATCAATTTTACATTAATTCTTATGGGCAAAATAGCTACAGTTTAGGAATATTTTGGATAATCATCCTGCATCATGTCACACGTGGAACAAATTACACAGGTGGGTCAAACATTTTAATGTATTGAAATACCCCCAATACAATATTCACATAAATCGTGTATGTGTGTAGAGGGATTAATAAGGCATAAATTTTAAAGAATTACCAATTCAGTGTCTGCATCTGCAATTTTAATCCATTCTCCTAGAATAGCAAAAATCTGAAGTACAATTTGCACACTCTCAGCTGATTTCAGAGATAATACATAACCTAAAAAGGAGGGGAAAAATAAATCATAAGAGAAATAAAACGATTTACAAATGAAATAAAATTTATAATAAAGCATGTAAGGCTAAAATAATAACAATAAAACAACTTAAAAATCAAGGGAAACAAAGTCAGGTTTAAATATGGAGACTTGGACATAACTGTTAATTACATTTTGCCATCAACCACTTTTGACACATAAAAACTATTGCCAAACAGGGCAATTTACCCCAAATAATGGATAAGCATAATATCACTACACACTAACAAAATCTTTTTTTGCTTTGGTTTTAAGTAAACCTGATCCTCAAAAAGATAGGTAAATTTTCATAAAGAAGAAAGTAAGTTACTGCCATTTATATATTCTCTCTTCTTTTTAATAATAATAATAATAATAATAATAAGAGAATGGGTTTAGATTTTATTTAGATTTTAGCAATCTCCCAAAAGGATTTGTTAACACATTTTACACTCTCGCTGAGCTCGCAATCTACCTACCAGTCTGCAGTTGCACTCGCTTCTAACCCATTTATTTTTGTCTTTTTAGCTTTTTTATTATTAAGCATCACTTAAATTTTAATAGCAAAATTACAAAAATTTTAAAAGCAGCACATAATTAGAATTCCGGATGCGGTGTTGGCATACATTTTTCTATTCCCCCCTTGTCTTTTCTCTGTTTACCATGCCTACGTTCAGTTTTCTTAACTTTGCTTGCAAAAATTTGTGTTTTTAATATTAACATTTTGTGCGTTGACTTATTAAATATCATGTTCTTTACACTTATGTCCCATAAAATTCAATTTAACAACAAAAATGCAAAATATTTATAAACAGTATATCTTTAGAATTTCCAACAGACAGTTTCATGCAGTGAAGATAAAAATGCTTTATTCTGTGCAGTGTTGCAACTGCTAAAAAATTTATTAAAGTTTTAGAAAGCATGAAACAAAATTCAAAATTCCATCTTCCAAGGGCACACGTTTGGGTAGAGGACTATATTATTCAAAATTTCATGGCTCTAGGTACCATCTGTTTCTCACAGAGAGAGGAACATACCTACATACATGCAGATTCTACGTAATTTTTTCTTTTAATAACACAGGGTGATAATATTGGGTGGCAACAATCTAAAAAGCCATACAGCTGCTTATAGTAGACGATGCAAAATCCTGTTTCAAGACTAATAGCCAAAGCATTCTTAAAAGTTACAGGACTAGTATAATTTGGCAAAATCGCACAATAAAAGACATTATTTACATTTGTACTTAACCTATATGGTACCGAGTTTAAAAAGGTGACAGTTTTTTTTTTTTTAACATTTTAAACTCCATTAGGGATTTTTGGTGCGAAAATGACTGGCATTAGTTTTAATGAATTTGTCAGACAATTTCAAAACATGAAATCATATTTATTTCAATTTTTATATGCTATAGCATAATTTCTATCTGTTGATTATCTAATCATACAAACAGAAATCTCTTCCTCTAAATTTCAGCTGGAATGGTTGGTACATGCTTGGTCGATGGAAAAATGTGTAAATACCCACCAAACAATTCTTAAAAACCTGAACCAATAATATATTTTATCAATGTAATTTGCACAACATAATATTGCACTATGCAAGATTTCAGATTTTGTGCAATACCATGATAAAGTTTATGCTGATACTAAATTAATATACAGCTAGATAATCAATATAGTAAACAGATTTAACAATATTACATACAAAATGTAAGTTACTTACTGGTCATTACACTGTTCATTGCTGAACAACATACTGACATTTTTTGACAAAGAAATTTGATTAAAAAAAATTTCATTCCAGCAAGTATTGTTTGGCAATCACATTCGAAATAACATAAAACAATTTTTCATAACCTCAGCTCCACCCACCTGCAAACTCAATGCCACCACAAGACATACTTCAGGTGTGTACTACCCTGGACTGCAATAAAGATATAAGCACAGAAATTCAATACATTGTTTTGACATCCAGAAAATTATCGTCACAAGAGTATGCTAGCACAGAAATGCCTAGGATCAACTTTTAACTTAGAGAAGGCAACTTTCATAAAGGATCAGGCATGTTTATATTGAAATAGCTCTCAGGCAAGTAGGATTTTAGTTTCCAATTTTGATAAACAAAGCAAATGAAAATTCTACTGTATGGTAGTGCTTCAGCATAGATAACCATACTTTTATTTAAATATATATATATATACATATATAAGCTAGAAACTTAATAATCTTCATAAAAGAGCTGCCTTTTATGCTGGGACACTCTTAAGAAGATATACCTTTTTGAAGAGATTTACATAAATGTACCTGAATCATTATGAGGATATTCCTCAAAACTATTGTATAAGCTTTATGAGCATTATATTTTATCAAATTCAAACACAAAAATTTCCATATTAGATCATCAACAGTATATCATTCATATTGCTTGTGAAAAGCCAAACACTTTACAAAATACTTTTGAAAATATTTGGGAAGAAATGAACACAAATAATTCATCACTTTTATTCTAGATACATAATCAGAAATATGATACTGAAGAGGACAAGAATGCTAGTTACAAGAATGCAGAGGCTAATGGCTATTTCAAAACTGTAGATAAGAGTTCATTTGAAAGTAAGGCTTGGCTATACACGTTTTCCCCTTTCTCACAGACATAAAATCAATCGCCATATGTGATGCACCTTACGGAAATAAGCAATGATAAGGCTAAATGACTGATAAATTCAGCCATAATTCTCATAAATTAGCAAATGTCCTCTTTAGATAATAATAATCAGAAATATAATTTTTACAAATTTCATTTAGATTTTTTCCTTTAAATATTTTAAATATAATAATAAAATTACTCACCTTTCGTCAAACAAGATGCAAATTCAGATACTTCTTCATTAAAAATATCAATAAGAACAGGAATTATATCAGATATAAATTGTTTTACTGCTTCAGGTTTCCAACAATAATTAAGAGTAGACTCTACCCTTGATAACTGTTCTACATCAAGTGGTTTCAAGCCTCCCCCAGCATAAATAGGTAAATATAACGGTGTTTTACCATCCCAATATACTTCTTGTTCATCTTCAACATTTTCACTCAGTTTATTCATACTAGCTAGCACAGCTCGAAGAAACCCTCTAACCTGAGTCATGACTTTCATTCTCCAATCTTGTGAGGTCAGTTTGCTATTTATATTTATAATCAATGCTCTTTTCCGTTTTGATCTTTTTGATGGACAAGATACCATGTCAAGAAGGTCATAAAGGACATTAAATGAATGACATATCAGATTTGGATGCGTTTCTAACATAAGACTTAAGAGATCCAATGAATCCTTTTGAACTTCAAAATCTGAACTGGTCATGGCACATGTAAGATTGGAAGTCAAGAGAGGGAAAAAACATTTAATCTGCATATCTGTAGTTGTTTCTAAAATTCCTTTGATTACAATGACTGCTTCATGCCTTGCTTTAGGCTCAGAATCATACAGAACTTTAATCACTTTGCTCAAAATATCAGACATATCAGGAACAAAATCTTCTGCATTTTGTTTTAGACGGGCCTTTATTTTACTCAAAGCTTCACACCTTTTTGATGCATTAGTATGTTCAACACGACTAAGTGTATCCTAAAGAAAAGAAAGTATAATCTAATTAAAATATTTCTCACAGAAGTTTGATAAGACTTTGAATAATTAGAAGTGTAAAATTTTATTGCCACATACACAGAAAGTGAAATAAAATAATAAGTACACACACATGCATACATACACATAAAAACATTTTTAATGGACATTTCAATTAACAAGTAGTCCAAATAATATAAACATAATATTATAGCAAAAGATGCAAGGAATTATGCAGAATTAAAAAAAAATGCTTACATTAAAAATATATAAAAAATTATTCTTATATGTTTGATATTCGTTATTTGGTTAAAAAAAGGTATATTTTCTTGAATTATGACTATACATGCTGAGGATTTAAAAGCTAATCAAATGATTATAAAAGCATAGCCCAAAGTAAAACATCAGGTGCATGCCAAAGTTGGTAATTTTATTGTTAGATAATGATTTTAATCTGGCAACCCTCTTTCTTTTCTCTTCTGATAATCTGAATCACTAGAATTGTGGGATATTTCTCTCTCGGTCATGCATTGTCAGTTTCTGAATGCTATTCATCATTTTTAAACTGCACAAATAGAATCATTGTTTTCCTTTCATTAGGTTCCAATGTTTAGTTATTTTAGCTCTTTCTTGGTTGATTACGATCATGACCAAAAGGCAGACTTTTTTTCTTTTTTTTTTTAAATACGGAATAAACGAGAAAATGCCTATTTTACTATGGTGCCTGGGAATGTGTTCATTTGCAAATGAGAGCGAATGTTCTGTGTGCAATGGTAAGATGCATTTGGTAGATGCCAGTGCATAAGGCTGAGGTTGTGAAACTCTCTAATATTTTTTTAAATGAAAACAGATTGCTGGATACATGGGAAGAACATGAAAGAATTATATAAGAATCTTGTGAAAAATATATTTTATTTTCAATGCATCATATAATCCTTGTTTAATAATTAAAATTTGTATTTTAAATTGCTGAAGTCTGCCTTCATTTGATAAATTTATAATGTTTGTCACCTTATGATAAACATGGATAAGTCTGACCAATTTAAAAAATTGTCAACTTGCATTCGCTAAGGAAGTTTTACTGAAGTACACTATCAAGATTAAATAATCTTAGCAAATATTACTAAAACAACACTTAAACTAAGCATGTAATAAATATATGGCATTCAGAAATATTTTGATAATAGCAGTACTAATGTGCATAAAAATTATCAGTTGGATATATATGATAAATGAAATATATTTTTATAAATTACATCAATTAGATATATTATTAAATACAAAAGAAATATTTAAACTATTCAGAAATGCATTTAGTGTTTTTAAATTTCTCACTTATTGAGTAATATAAAATATATTATATGAAATTTGAATTATAAACGAAACATCTTAATGTCTTGGAGAATAATTACAGTCTGAAAACTGGTGCAAGGTTGTGTGGAAGAGCAAAATAAATGATCCTGGTTCATTCAGCAGCAACAGTTACCAAGGCACATGAATGATAAATTGAGAATGTTACTATTAAAAAATTTTGAATAGACAGCTTTATGGATTTTACTTTCACAAACAACATTATTTTCAGTGCTTTCTGATATCTGTAATCCAAATTTCAACATTCAGTACAACTGCTATGCTTTTGACATATTTTCAAGTATACACGCGACAGCAGTGAACTCATACATGTGCTCACCATACACTTGTTTCAGTACATGTGGATTTACAAGTTATGAGGTTATTAGTTGATTAATAATTGTGTATTTATGAGATTTATTACTATATTTATCATAAGAGTGCGGATTGCTGATGAGAAAGAAAGCATTGACCGAATATGGCATTTTGCTACATAAATATGGTATTTGGCCCAACAATACATGATGAAAAAATTTATATTCTATGAAGTTGTACGACCAAATTATATGGAAATGCAATATCAAAAACTGCATGCAGAATATAAACATACAGGCTGCAAAGTAGTTTGAAAATACTGTAGATCCTTTAAAACAACTGTCCACGTTATTAATTATTCGGCAAGAGCATATAAACAAGAGAAATTTTATAAATAAAATTTGGGATAATTACTCCCACTTATAAAGATAGCCAAACAAGCTTTTTTCCTCCAATTCCCAAAGATATCAAATGAGTACCCGAATTTTGAATGGTGGACAAACAGAAAATATCCTAATTTCTAATCTTAAAAATATATTTGATAAACTTGAGTTTTAAGGGAAAGATAGTTCTCCTAAGTATTTACCATTTGATGTCACAACTACCAACTTTGAAATATGAAAATATAGGTCTTTTTGAGAAAGGAAGTCATGCGACAATCTGACTTCATAAGAATTCCCAGCTATCAAATTTAATTTAAAGTCAAATGCAAAATTTGAATAATTAAAACTAGTTACAACACAATTTTTATGAGAAATAAATTAAAATTTAGAATTAAAAATTAAATGCTAAGCTATGATTTTTGGTTCATTCAATTTTGTAATGTCTAATATTTCATACTGATGAAAACTTGAGCAGGAAAGATAACATTTTGCATCCTTTCAACATGGTGAAAATAAAATTAATATGCATATAACTGTGTATATAAAATTAATTACATGCCATTTACAAAATAAAATACAAATACATACTTATTAATTATTCATTAAGCTTTTATAAATTGCTGTACAAATCTGTAATGTATTAAAATGCACTCACTTCTAAAAGTTAAGCACGGTCAGGAAAATGATAATTTCCAGAGGCCAATCAGAATTGGAGAGGATGCAATTCATTGCAGAGGTAGATGGAAGTATGCAAATATGTTAGGTAACAGACAATTGCACTTCCATGTCAAGAAATATGTAAAAAAGGCAGTCTTATAAGAAGACAGCCTTGTGAAAGGTTACAGAAGTTGATTGTATGTGCTGATAGGTGTTTAAAACTTTCGTACAATTTGTTTTCAAGACATACGTGTTTCTGTGACTTCCAGAAGACGAATGGAAGATTCTGAGCACTGGCGTGCAGCAGGACAGTCAATCACAGATGTTGCTCCTTTCTTCAGCGTTCATCATTTTGTAATTTCACGTTTATGGAAACAATTCCAAACCACACAGACAGTTGTCCGAAAGTCCGTAGCCAGTCGCCCAAGGGTTACAACCCCCGTGAAAGATCAATATATTGCTATTGTAGCCAAGGAGAATCGAAGAGCGACCCCCACATGTGTGACATCTATGGTTACAGAGTCCATTGGTAAGACGATATCTGCAGCTACTGTACGCCGAAGATTACATATGAGTGGACTGTACGCCCGGGTACCTCGAGTTTGTGTTCCTCTATCCGTCCAACAAGAGGAGTACGATTACGGTATTGCCGGGAACATGTCAATTGGAATGTGTTTGACTGGGACAATGTCATGTTTACTGATGAGCCAAGATTTGTTCTGGAGCCAGATGACAAGTGTATAAGGATATGGCGTGAACAACGAACACACAATCAGTCCCAAAACATCACGCATTCCGAGGCGGAAGCGTTATGGTGTGGGCAAGGATTTCATTAGGATACTGCACCGACCTGCACATTTTTAAACGGGGTTCTTTGACGGCTGTCCGCTATCAAGATGAAATCCTAGAACCCATTGTGAGATTGTACGCTGCAGCAGTTGGCCCTACTTTTATTTCAATGGACGATAACGCACGTCCCCATAGAGTGACATTGTCGATGACTACCTGGAGAGTGAAGGGATTGAGCGTATGGCGTGGCCAGCACATTCGCCCAACCTTAATCCCATTGAAAATCTTTGGGATGCTCTCGGCCGTGCTGTATCTTCACGTTTCCCACCTCCAGTCACTCTTATTGAGCTGGAAACTGCTCTACAAGAAGAATGGCAATCGCTTAATTCTGCGGTGGTTGACCACCTAATTGAAAGCATGGTCACAAGGTGTAAACTTCGTATACACATGAGGAGGAATCACATACCCTATTAATGTCCTTTTTTTTTCATTTTATGCTGTTTATTTTTCACTTTATACATAATTCTGTTTAAGTCTCCAGTATGTCATTATCTGATAACTTACAAAAATTTAATATTGTTTCCATTTCTGTATATAATTATTGATTTTGTTTTATGCATAAATATATATGCTACTTTCTTGCCGAATTTTGTGTCAATCAAAGCAGTATTTGTTGATTTTTTTGCATTTTACATCTTTGCGCTTAACTTTTGGAAGTGAGTGCAGTTCAGTTGTTGCTTTAGCCTTTTTTTTAAAGAACTTTTCATCAATATTTTTTTCATAGAATTTGCTTAACAGGGTTCATACACATATCTGCACATGGAAATTAAGTACTTTTAAGAATCATTAATGAAAAAAAAATTAAGGACCTATCACAAATTGGAACTGAATGAATTCAATTAACTTCACTGACCTTCAAAAGTTAAGATACAGCATGTTTTTTTATGCCTAATTTGAGAATGAAGCAACATAGAAAGAAGAAATTTACACGAAATGTTCACCAAACAGTTCTTTAATGAAGTGTTCTTTAACAGAATGTTTCTAAAATTCAACATAAACATGAATTAAAAAATAAAAGAAATAATAATAATAATAAAAAAAATGCACTCTTGGCAGAGAAATCCAGTCTTGGAGAAACAGTATATCACAGTTTTTTGAGGAAGAATGGGGTGGCAACATTACAAAAATGGGTTCTAACAAGAAACGTGTCCACTCCTAGCTGCAATACATTGGCAGCAGCAATGTTATATGCTGTCAATTAAAGTTGTCGGTCAGTGAAATGGGAAGCAACAAACAGACATGGAATAATCCTTGTTCAAGCTCATCTAACGACCTTGGAGGAGGACTTAAAGCAGAAACCTGTCTCCCAAGGTAGTCCTAAAGATGCTCTATCGGATTCACATCTGGGGGATTAAGCTGGATATTCCATCTACTCCATACTGTGACTCTCAAGATATTCCTCAGCAACCTGAACTTGGTACGGTCATGCATTGTCGTCCATCAGAAGAAATCCAGGATCAATAGCAGCGGCATATGGGTGGACATATCGATCAAGAATCTTGGCTCGATATCTCACACCAGTCACAGTTCCTCCATGGAACACATGCAAAGTAATATGACCACCGAGAGAGATTACAGCCCAAACCATTATTCCACCACCTCTGTAACTGCGTCTTTCCACAATGTGGAATTGGTTGTATCTGGTGCACTGTGCTCTCCAGGCCGGCTAACGACCTGAAGAACCCTTAACTTTTGGAGGGCAGTGTATATTATCTATGCCTGAATCCACTTTTGTAATTCCTTAGAATAAAATAGATCTGTAAGTAGGATGTATTATTATTAAACATAATTATAAAACAAATTTGAGAATAAAATTTACCACACAGCATTAAATATTTTACACTTAAAATAGTTGGATATATTTGAAAGAAGATTAGTGACATTTTATTTACGTTTTACTAACAGTTAGCTTTATGTTGATTTTTTTCTTTTATCTCTCATTTCATTACATACTCGCTCAATCTACAGGTTTAGTAAATACCAGGCAGATTTTACATCAAACAGCATAAAATGAGCCATAAAATCATAATCAGCAAGATTCGTAACAGAAGACTGGCTGTTGCCACCACTGCTGTTTGCCTATAGAGAGACTTGCTTATCAGAACAGACCTGAATGCCTGATGTAAACACTGTTGGCAAGTTTTGAAATTTAATTGTCATCTGTCGTAATTTGTGTGGCAACTTCGTGTAGAGTTCCTGAGATTTTAAAGTTCCAATAAGCCACTAAAGCACTAAACAGGATAAGCTGTTTTATATTATTTTAAGTTTCAATAGTTGCAAGTAATAAGTTTTACATTTTTGTCTGTATCTCATGACCACAGCAATGATTAACGAAAGGCAATATCTCACCTTAACATGCAGAGATGGCTTTTAAAGGTTAGGGGTTAACTACAAATAATTAAATTAGGTATTTAGATACTCTTAGTCAATATAGATTTACATAACCACTGTTAAATTTTATTTATTTTTTAAATATTTGTTAAGAAAGCACTATTAAAATTACACACTAATTACATTTCACAGTTTAAAACATGTGTAATTTATGACATTGATTCTTAAACGATATTAGGATAATTAAAAATTAAGTAGCAACAGCATGCAATAAAATATTTTAGTCTTCTTTCTAATTTGAAGACTTTCCAGACATTTTGGCTAATTTATATCAATTTCCTTCGCTTTAAGCATCTTTTCTAACAGCAAGAAATTTGTGTCAATGTGCAGATCAATGTTCTGTCTAGTTTCTGTTTTATCTCCTAGCTTACCTATCTCTCAACAATGTACCTATGATGTTTTAATTATCTGATAAACGTTAAATAGTCCAAAACCCTTGACAGAAGAGAAGCAAGTTATCACCATGTCTGAAAGTAGCTACAAAGTCAGACAAAGGTTTAAATAAGTGTCTTTATTTAAACAGAACTTGGAACATAAAGGCACATTCTCATGCTAACAAAATCAACTATAGCTCATGGTGATGTAACTAAACAGCAACAGTCAAATTCAACCTAAAAATGGGGACTAATAGTCAAAGACTACACAACTTAATTTTAATCTAAGCTGGCTCAGTATTCTATCGTTGTAATAAATTCAAATGTTTCCAGTGATAATGCAAAAACAAATAATTACAAATAATCAGACCTGGCAGGAAGTAATGCAGCGTGCAAGCAGAGGTCAGAAACACACTCTGTCTTACAATCCAGAAACCTTAGTTTAAGAACTAAGTGATTTGCACTCTGATAAGAAAATGGAAAGGAGAAGTTACAGTAAAGGCTGAAATTATAAACACCTGGTTAATTTACATAACTGTACATAACATTGAAGAATAATTTTCTTTCTTTTTATGTATTCAGTTTCTTTCTTCAGTACTTTTCCTCTTCATTTTAGAATTTTTGTATTTAATTAAAGATTTCTGTTATTTCAAAAACCTACATGCACTTAGAACATATAGAAGAAGCTGCTAATTATATTTCTTTAGCAATGCGAGCATTCAGAATAAATGAAATGATAGATGGTCAGGGACGGTTACAGAGCCTGTGTGGTAGAATTTTTAGAATTTAGTGATGCAATAGAATTTAGAAATGACAAAAGCTTTAGAATTTAAGACAGGCACTGGGAGCAGAATTTAGGTTAGAGAGATTGCATCAGGAGGTAAAAAGGCTTGTGCCAACCCTGTGTATGATGCATTGAGACATACAGTGAAGTGAAGCAAAGTGGGCAAAATTTTATGGGGTGAAAGAACGCAGCTATACAAGCAACATCATAGAAAGTTTAGGCAGAACGCAAATGGTGACATTGTAAATACACTTTATAACAAAAAAATCGATGCACCAAGAAGGAGTTGTCCGCTGGAAACAAAAATTTGTGGATAGGAAGATTATGTATGGAATAGAAAATGATTAAAATTTCAAAACAATTGAATGATTTACTTCAGAGTTACATAGTTACAAAGTAACGAGCTCAATAAGGTGTTGACCCACTTCTAGCCTGAATGCAAGCTGCCACATGGTGTGGCATAGACTGATAAAGCTCCCGAATGGTCTCCTGTGGTTATTTCTTGCCAAATTTGCTCCAATTGTTGGGCTAGGTCATCAACATTCCCAAGTAGATACAGCTGCCTTCCCATCATATCCCAAGATGATCGATGGGAGAGAGATCTGGCTGTCCAAGGAATTGTTTGACAAGCTGTAAAACTGTTCGTAGCAGCATGCGCCGTATGCGGTCTGGCATAATCTAGCAGAAAAATAAGGCTAGAGCACTGCAAAAGGAACGGTAATAAAACAAGTCTCAGAATGTCGTCAATTTACTGCTGTGCTGTAAGTGTGCCTCTGATTACGACCAAAGAGGTCTGGCTATCAAGGGAAATGCTACCCCAGATCATAACTCCTGGCTGAAGGCCTGTGTGGCGAGCAATAGTGAAAGCGGGAAAGGCATGCTGCTCCGGGCCTATCCAGACACATCTTCAATAATCGTCATGACACAGTTGGAAGCGGGATTCGTCGCTAAAGATTATACGTCCCCAGTGAGCATCAATTCAACCTGATCGAGGCAAGCGCCATTGTAATCTGGCTCGACAGTGTGCAGGCATGAGTGGCAGGTGGCATAACGGTTAGTACAAGCATAGATTTTGCTCTATCAACCGTCTGTGAATGGTCATAGTAAACACTCATATGCAGCTCGCACGTCTGATGGTTAATAGTGATGAATCAGGCATTGTGACAGCTGATCTGACTATCACTTTGTCCTTCCAATTTGATGTGGTCCTAGGTCGACCACTACTATCATGACACTGAAATCTGCCATTGTCCACCCATTCCTGCCAGCATCTTCTAATTGCTGCATCATATGACGAGCGATTCTCCAATTTGTTCATCCTGCCTCTTTCAGTCCAATGATACAACCTTTTTCAAACTCTGACAGTTGCTCGTAATGAGCTCGATTCCTGCAGCGAGGCATTTTTTCAGTCATTGAAAGGTAACCTAAATTGCAATGCAACATAAATTTTTAACAATAGTTCAAGAACAGCTCCTTATATACTCTCTGCTGGATACACAGTTCCGATACGATGGCGATCGCACTACTTACTCATTGGACACCAAATGTTAATCATTTGCACATTTGGTCAAAATATTTATACATACGAAATTTCAAAGCATTCAGATGATTCCTCCTTCCTTTTTTTTTTTTTTGTCATAGAATGTAGCATAAAAAGGGCTGGTCATCACACCCAATGCCATTTTCTACCATGGATTGCTGAGAAGATAGCTGGTTACACCAACCACGAAATTTTCAGAACAATGGAATGGTCGAGATGGTCCTACAGCTTGGCCATCAAGATCATAGGATCTCTCGTATTTGGACTTTACCTGTGGTACCGTATGAAAAGCCTAATTTATGAGTGCCCCGTTGAAACCAATACGAATCTAGTAGTGAATCGCCATTGTTGTTGACGATACTCGGGAAATGCCTCATGTCTTCGCAAATGTACGTCACTCCATATCCAGCAGGTGTGAAGCTTGTATTACAGCTAGAAGGTCTTCTGAGCATGTACATCAATTACATTTCTGTTAATGTTTTCTGAAGAATATCCTCCCATTCTTGTGTTAATTTTTAAATGTGACAGCAGAAAACTACCTTTTAACTTTTCACTGCTTCTGTTCTGACCATACATTCTATGATGAATATTGTCATATAACTATGATCTATCATCCTGTAAAGTTTTGCCCACTTTTTCAGATTCACCCTCTATAAGAAGAATCTTTTAAATTGTCAGTTTTCAATTTTTTTTATTAATAGAAAATTTCTTTCCATAGATGCTTATCCGTGTAATAAGATTAATAGCATTTTTGATACTTTCCATGCTTATATCTAGTGAAAATAAACATGCTAAGAAAAAGAAACGAAGAAAGAAAGACATTCAAATATTATTATTATATTCAAATATTATATGTTTTCATTGTTCTTCCAAAAATTCTTCAGAAAAGCAAGAAATTCATCAAACTTTCCGAAAAATACATCCATTACCATGAAGGCATTTTTCATTTTGTCATATTTTTCTGAAATCTTCTAGAATCACGAGTCTACAAATCTTGCCTTCAAATCCTGCTAAACATTCCAATTGCAATGTCGAAAATCCGAAAAAAAAATTACCCCTTTTTCATTATCTCTCCCCATTATTTAAAAAGTGATAACACTATTAATAAATCACTAATGTATAATACAAACCAATGGCAATCTTCAGCATCTTTCCCATGTCTTCATACAGCAAAAACTGTTACTATTCTTAAAAAAAAAAAAAAAAAAAAAAAAAAAAA
>KK115354.1:303888-314600 GCA_000611955.2 Stegodyphus mimosarum
TTTTTTTTTTTTTTTTTTGGTAGTCCCTCAGAAATCAGTTCGTAGAAGAGCTATAGTAGCTAGTGTGTAAGCTTCGAAAGCCAAAGTGTTATGAAATTACGATTCTCTTGCTGGGAATGAAGGCACTGACTTTGCCAAACTCACAGCTCTTCTTCTTATTTAGTTTTCTGATATAGCCGTGGTTTTAAGAAGAAAATACTCGAGTGCTAACGTGTAAACTTGTTGTGAATTGGTATAATGTATCTGAAATAAATGCTTTCATACATTCTTTAACACCTGATGATATTATGCTTGGTTATGTTCAATGTTGTCTGAGCAATTAGATTACAAATGCGTAGATAAAAGTTCTGATTTCTCAATTTCAGTATAATTTTTGTGTCTGGTAAATGACGGAATGATAATGCAGTTTTTCGTAAGGCGTGCCACAGATCGCTAGACAAAACTTTTATCCTCTGTAAGGGAGTTAATACAATTAATCTAGCTTTGTTGTGCTTGTTTATTGGTAAAGGACCTTACGACCGCACGGTGGCGAAGTGGCTAGCGCATCGCGCAGCTACACCACAGGTCCGAGCTTCTATCCCCTGGTTGGGCAATGTTGACTCAGACTTTTATCCCTTAAGTGGGTCGATAAAATGAGCACCAAGTTTGCTTGGGGACTAAACACCGGGGCTCCTGCTACAAGCTGACCCCTTGCTCAGGGCATATGCTGATGCACTTCGGGGCCCAAAGGTCAAGATAGCAGAAAAAGGGCACTGCAGGCCGTGGCTCACTAGGGCTGTGTCGCCACTGAGTTTAGTTTTAGTCTAAAAGACTTTACAGAGTCATGCTGTCTATTGAGAACTTGTTTATCAGGTGGATTTCTCGTTCGGTGTCACTTTCTGTGGATAGCGTTCCTTTGTTGAATAAGATTTTTCAAGTTAAGTGTCCTTCGTGCGTTATTGTTAGGCATTTTGATAGTAGAATTTTCGTAAATCGAGATGATTTCATCTGTAAACTTCTTGACCAAAGTGTCAATATCTGTGAAATTCTTGTCCAAGCCTAGAGTGTATTTTTGAACGCGTGTACAAGGTGCGTTTAGAGGTTTGGCAAATTCTTGCAATTATTAATAACAGCTCCATTATCAGTAAGAGTTGTAAGTCTTCAACATCTTTTGACACGTACACCAAGAGAAGGTTCTTGATTATGTATTCCGCTTCGCACAAGATGGTAGTCTGCTCATCATCATGTAGTTGGACTCGTTTTAATACTCTTTTTAAAATTCTTTTGGCATTCTGATTAAGCGCTTCCATTATCCTCCACCCCACAAGGCGGTGGTAGGAGGAATAAAAATCCACTGAATTCGCTTACCCAAATAGTACACTTAGCTGCTATGAAGTTAGATTAACGTCCCAGTATTACATTTTTGTCACATTACATTTCTGACCACGATACAACGTCACAGAGATGTCACATTGTGATGTGGATATGAATGTCGCACGGATGTCATATATCAGTCATAGCAAACATTAAATGTGGCCGCAAGAAATTTCTTAGTCTCCCACCGCCGTCTTTATCTTGTTCACGTATTTTTTCTTTAATGGGAGATATTCCTGCGCATTTACCTTTCCCCTAATTCGTTGCTAAATGTTTCAATAAACCTCTCGAAATAAATTGTTTTTAAAGCTAATAGCTTGCGATTTTAATTATCCATTTTTTATTAGAAATGTTGACAGTTTATAGCGTGTTTTTACTTGGTGTGATACTGACAAATCGTGGAACTATGTTCTGTAATGAATGCATGGACCTTCTACCGTATCTAGTATTATCAAGAGAGACTGATCAAACGTTCATAGCATCACACGTTCATATCGTTTTTTGTCTTGAGGATTTTCGTGACCATTCCGTTCCTTCTGTTAGCTAAACATTGTGCCACTTCTAATTCCTAGGTAAGCATATTTTTTATTGTATATTAGTGTGAATGATATCAGTAATAATTGATATATAATATTAAAAGCGTAATTTAAGAGCTATGAACAATAAGAAATAATTAATTGGCAATCGACTCACATTTATTTGTATTACCAAGAGTGCGGAGACAAGAGGATCAGCAAAAGTTTGCTCTCATTTTTCTCTCATTGCTTCAAAATTTTAATTTAGGGAGTCAGTCTTATTTGATAGATATAATTCAGTTTCTTTTGCTTCTGTTATCTGATCTGTTAGGATGGTTAGTGGTAAGTTGTGACTATCTTTCATTTTTCAGGATGAGACTAGCTTTTTGATAAATTGTTTTATTGCTACACTAAATATTTACATATATTTACATCAGGAATATTCGTCACCTCGCTCCCATTCTCTCGAATCCCGATTCTCGATTACCCTCGTGCGCCCTCTATCGCCGGCTTTTCTACAATGCCATCTATCGGCTGATTAAACTTCTCAAATTTAAAGATAATATGAAGAAGAAATTTATTTTGTGCATTTTATTGCAACACTTTGTATAGTGCTCTACTGTATTTTAAAATTAATTTCGCAAATTAATTAATTACTTCCATGCGTGGTACTTTGCGTCACGTTATAAATGATACCTTATTTCAGTAACCAGGTTCTAGTTATATATAATGAGATTTTTGATAATTATATTTTTACAAATGGCATATTACTTTAAAACGCTGAAATATTTCATATGTTTCCTTTATGCAAACTTACGAGATTATTTCTAAAATTTATTACATTAGATTTTTTTTCGTAAGTAGTGTGAAACGGCCGGTTCAGCGCCAGGATCTCAAACTCGCAGGCGGATTGCGGATGAGCCCGGAAGCAGGTGAGGCGGTGCAAGTCGGGAGGCGGTGCAAGTTGGGAGGCGGATTGACACGGTGCAAGTCAGGAGGCGCAGTTTGATTTAGTGTTTAAAACCGGGATTCGAACCTGGAACAAAAGGAGTTCACAGGGTAGTACTATGATTGGTTGCTTTAGAGCACTACCCCATGATCTCTAGTCACTTATGAGTAAGAAAATGAATAAATTATATTTTTTTTAATCTTTTAACCACTAACCTGTTGAAATATAATTCATTTTATCTTATGAAGGTATAAAAGTGAGCGTATTAAACCATCGATTCCATTTGTGAATATGTCTTCGCCTCAGGAAGTTGCATTCGTAGTATGTTTTTACATACTCATATGTTTCATTTTATCGTTGATATATATTTTTACCGGAGGTGATAAACTACCTATTGATTTCACATTGCTCCTGAACAATGTTGCAAATATGACTTTGCGTTTAAACCATACTATATAAAAATAACACGTTACCGTGATCATGCCGATTCGTATAACTGTATCGAATAATCATATTTCCTGCTGCAATGAAGAAAACGTATCAAGATCCGGGACAAGTCGCAAGTTATGGAGGTTTGGATGCCTTATATCGTGCTGCTCAAGGCAAAATATCGAAGAAAGCGATCCAGAAATGGTTAGAAGGCGTAGATGCTTACACGCTACACAAGCCCCTTCGCCACCAATTTCCCACGAATCGCGTCATAGTGTACAGTAAAGACAGCCAATGGCAAGCTGACTTAGTGGATGTCTCACATTTACGTAAGCATAATGATGGTTTTCGATACATTTTAACGTGTATAGATATATTATCAAAATTTGCTTGGGCGATTCCGCTCAAACAGAAGCGAGGAGAAGATGTGATAAAGGCTTTTACAGAAATTTTTAAGGACCGTAAGCCGAAAATGTTGCAAACAGATCAGGGAACAGAATTTAAAAATATGAGGTTTCAAAGATTTTTGAAAGAACATAATGTACGATTTTTCACAACGTTTAATTCTACAAAAGCTTCCGTCGTGGAAAGATTTAACCGCACTTTAAAAACTAAAATGTGGAAGTACTTTACAAGTCACAATACTTTCAAATATATCGATGTGTTAGATAAATTAATGAAAAGTTATAATAACACTTATCATTCGAGTATTAAAAGAGCTCCTGCAGAGGTGAATGATGAAAATGAGTCAGAGGTATGGTTTACATTGTACAAAGACTTGGAAGAAGCGAAACCCAGACACTGTGTTTTCAATGTAGGAGATGTTGTTCGCGTCTCAAAACGTAAATTAATATTTGAGAAAGGGTATGAAACTAACTGGACTGAAGAATTGTTTATAGTGACGGAATGTATTAAAAGACGAAATCCATTTGTTTATAAAATTAAAGATTTGTTAGGAGAACCGATACAAGGCACGTTTTACGCTCAAGAACTTCAAAAAGTGAAACTGAAAGAGAAATTTCCGGTGGAGAAAATTTTAAAGAAGCGTACGCGGAGAGGACATGTAGAGTATTTAGTTAAATTTCGAGGCTATCCGTCTAAATTTGATGATTGGCTCCCTGCATCTAACTTATTCCCAATATAAAAAGTGAAAGCTTGTGTATATCCCACTCAGTTTTCGCCATGAGTTTCTATGTGACGTTGCCGAGTGATAGCTCTATGAGTTATTTTCCTGAAAACAAAATATCTCATTATATTACTCGCTTGCCTGTACCCATTGAATTGCAGGGGGAATGGGAAGTTTCTGTAGTTGAATTCCTTTACCCTCACACTTGGTATAATATCAATGCCAGTAATAATTTAATCGGATTTGATTTAAATGACGGTAAAATAATCGGAAGAAGGATACCTCCAGGTTTTTATGAAAATGTAGAAGACATTTTAAAGGCGATTCAGATTGAGGAAATGCTGAATAAAATTTCATTTACTTTCAATGCTGTGACAAAACATGTTAGTATAAGAGTTAGAAATGGAGCTCGCCTGATATTACATGATGGATTATGTCAAATGCTAGGTTTTGAGCCTATGGTTATTTCTTCTACGGAAGTGGATGCTGATGTAACGGTAATTAGCCCTTATATAGCTGACCCATGTTGTAATTACCGCGTTTTGTTTCTTTATACAGATGTTGTGAAACCACAGATCGTGGGGGATGTTTTAGCCCCTCTCCTTCGAATCGTCAGAGTCACAGGAAATGATGGAGAAGTCGTGTGTGAACAATATGATAGACCTCACTACTTACCTGTCAACCGAAAAATTATAGAGACGATTGAAATTGTTATAAGAACGCACACAGGCGAATTGACGCCATTTGAGCGCGGACGTTCATACGTGAAACTTCACTTTCGCCAAAAGTACTTGTCATAATGTATGTACCGTACCAGTGTTGTCAGAAATCTTTTGAGGATTACTACTTGCAGCAAACAGGAGATGGACTTAATTTTTACCAAGGTGTACCTCACCAGAAGGGATATGGTTTTGGCGGTTTATTTAGATCATTTTTTCGAGCAGCCGTTCCTCTTTTCAAGTCGGGCGCTAAAGCAGTTGGTAAACAAATGCTACAAACAGGACTAAACGTATTAAATGATGTATCTCAGGGAAATAATGTGAAAGATTCGGTCAATAAACGTTTCAAAGAAGCGGGGCGCGAACTTACCGACAAAGCCGCTCTAAAAGTAAAGAACATGATTGGTTCTGGAAGAAATAAAAAGAGAAGACTTGCTAGAAAATCAGTCATTTCACGTCGAACAAAGAAGGTGAGAGCATCACCCGATATTTTTTCTTAAGATGACTTCATTTATTCGTAAAGATTCTCCAGCTTGTGTGAAATCAGAATTGGATTTGTTTCTAATACCTCCTACGCAAACGGCTATCGAAAAAGGAGAGTATGTTGAATATCACCCTCTCTCGAATATACGTGACGGCGGTCCAGTCGAATTTAACATTTCGGGTACTGGCGAAGAATATCTTGACTTAAGTTCGTCGTATATTTACGTGAAAGTTAAAATCCTAAAAGCAAATGGATCAGCCTTAACAATCAAGGATTATGTATCTCCTGTGAATTTATTTTTACATGCATTATTCTCACAAGTAGATGTGAGTTTGAACGAAAGAATCGTATCGGCTTCTACGAATACATATCCTTACCGTGCTTACATTGAAACATTACTGAACTATGGAGAAGATGCCAAGAAAAGTTTACTCACCTGTGAATGCTTCTACAAAGACACCAATCTCACCGAAGTGAATCCATTGGCGGATAAACCGAACGAAGGTCTGAAAAAACGATTAGAACTCATCAAAGGCAGTAAGACTCTGGATTTGATAGGCCAGCTTCACTGTGATATTTTTCAACAAAACAGACTTTTACTCAATTTAGTGGATGTGAAGATCATCTTACAACGCAGCAAAGCACCCTTCTGTTTAGTGTCACCCGAAGAAAAAGCAGATTATAATGTTATTCTCGAACATGCGTCCATGTTTATTAGAAAAGTGAAAGTGAGTCCAGGCGTTTCTCTAGGCCATGCGAAAGCACTAGAAAAAAGTACTGCCAAATATCCCATTGACCGAGTCTTATGTAAAACATATTCCGTTTCACAAGGAAGTTGGTCGTTTCTTCAAGATAATGTTTTCCTGGGTGTTATGCCGAAACGCGTCATCATCACCTGTCTCTCTAATGCAGCTATGAACGGACAGTACAAATCCAATCCATTCGTGTTTCATCATTATAACGTGAACTTTTTATCTGTGTATATCGACGGACACCCTATACCGGGCAAACCACTGGAGCTTGATTTTGATTCGGAAAATTACATAAGAGCTTATCATAGTCTGTTTTCAGGATTTAATCGAGACAGAGGGATTTATTTATCAAGAGATGACTTTTCTGCCGGTCATGCCTTATATGCATTTGATTTGACACCAGACTTGTGCAACGATTCTCATCTGAACCTACAACAACAAGGCAATTTACGAGTAGAATTAAAGTTTTCGAAAGCTCTGACTGAAACTATTTCGGTACTTATTTATGCTGAATTTGAAAACGTGATTGAGATAAACAAATCTCGACACGTATTATGTGATTTCACGAATTAAGTATGAATACGATTCAACTACAGCGCATCCTGTCTTCGAACATTTTTACACGAGATGCCTTTTTAGGAGTGTTTCAGAGCGATCACTTGCCTCATATTGTGATTGCGAACTATCCATCGTGTTTCATCGCTAATGTGGATTCGACAGAAGAACCTGGTAGTCACTGGTTGACCTTTTACATTCCATCGCCACTGCAAATGGAGTTTTTCGATTCTTATGGTCACCCTCCCTCAGCCTTTTTAGGCGAAATTTCGGATTTCGCCTCGAGATATGCTCAAGTGGATCACAACCCCATACCTTTACAAAGTGACGGAACAGCGGTATGCGGACATTATTGTATCTATTTCCTATATTCCAGATGTCGCGGATATTCAATGAAGAATGTATTACATCATTTTATTCCTAAAAATATACGTAACGATAGAAAAGTTTATGATTCTGTAACCAATCATTTTCATGTACGCACTCCATTCTTTCAACAAAAATATATTTAAATAATTAATTATGTATCTTGTCATCATTTGCCATGGAATTTCCAAAACTGAAGCATCCTTTTACGATGGTCATCGCAGGACCCACAGGCTGTGGGAAAACATTTTTTGTGAGGGATCTGATTAAATATAAGATGGACATGTTTTCGATCGTACCCGATAAAATTGTTTAGTTCTACGGGATCCATCAGCCTCTTTATGAAGAAATGGAAGATGATGTTACGTTCGTAGAAGGGCTACCCAAGAACTTTCGTGAATTTTTAGGTGTACAAACTTTATTCATATTAGATGATTTAATGCAAGAAGGAACAAAAGATAATCGTTTAACTCATTTGTTTAGCAGAGGAAGTCATCACTTAAACTTAAGTATTATTTTTATAACACAAAATTTTTTTCACAAAGGGAAAGAAATGCGAGATGTGACTTTAAATGCACATTATTTACTGCTTTGTAAAAATCGCAGAGATATGAGTCAGATATCTCACTTGGGAAAGCAACTCTTTCCTAGAAACTTAAAATTTTTTCAAGAAACTTATGAAGACGCAACTAAAAAACCTTACTCATATTTATTCATGGATTTGCGCGCAGAAACACCCGAAGAATTACGTTTGCGCACAAATATTTTACCTCATCAAACACAATATGTATATCAACCGAAGCATCATTAAACAGAGTTCATTTAAAAAGATGACAGTGACGGAAGAGCATCAAAGGCAGCTGCAACTACTTCAAATTTGCCCCAAAAAATTATTGAAAGAAGTTTTGAAACGTGTTCCTTCTTCTTGTATAAAAGCCATATGTGAATGCTGCCTGAATACTTTAAAAGGAAACGTACCACTTTCAAAGTATCAAAAGAGACATCTTCGAAAGCATAAACAGACTTTACGAAAGTTAGCATATGAAAAATCTCCCATTCGGGAAAAACGCAAGTGGATTGTACAAAAAGGTGGTTTTCTCAACGTATTGATTCCTGCAGCTTTAAGTGCTATTACCGCAATCTTAAATGGAACACGCTAAAAAGTATGTTTTAATGCCCGAAGGATCCATTATCAAACCTTCCGAAAAACATGCCAATGAATTAGATCGTGAAATGTCGCGCATTCTCAACAGTTCCCTGACAGAAGATGAAAAAGTCAAGTTATATTATGAACTTTTACAAAAGAAATTAAAAATGCAGTATTTTAACCCACCTTGGATTATCGGAAAAAAGAAATTTGATGAAGGAATGAAGAAAGAATCCCTCTCTGAGAAGCCTCCAGATCAAAACTATGAAGATATTGTGATGAACAGCGTTCCTACAAATTTGCGAAAATATGCTAAAAATATTCTCGACATTTTCAAGAAATATCCTCAAGTTATCAGATGGAATGAACTGGGCGAAATATTCTACCGAGACGAATTAGTGGAAAATTCCAATATTGTGGAATTCAGCTTATTCAGCTCATTCAGCTTTGGTAGCAATAAATGTTTCATGAACTGGAATCATTAACTGATGCAAATTTATTATACTTTTGAATAGTAAACTGTGTAAAACTGTATTAAATTTAAACTTTAACGGTTAAGAGAGCAGAAAAATGTGTTTAGGAAATGCAGAAATATTTAAAATAAGTGATTCACCTTAATCAGTTATGAAACAAATTATACGACATCTTTACTCAACACAATTATTTAAATATATTGAAGCTCCTCAGTGTAAGAGAGTTTTTTTATATTTATAGTTTAAATATCCCATAAAATTGTAATTTTTAGTGGACTAATAATTGGGAAAGAGAATGCACGTTTTATATAACTAAATAAAAATTTTCTGTGATTTAATTTCCAGAGCCACTTTTTCTATCTACTGATTTTTGTTCCCATAACTATTCTTACAGTATTATAGATTATGAAAAAAATCTCTTATTTCAAAACTAAGATTGTACTAAAAGAGTATATTGATTTACAAAAGCTTTTTATTTAAAACGAAACATTTCGCCATACAAGAAACTATTCAAGTAAGTAGGTATCCTAGAAGCATAGTCCTAAAATGGGTTTTCTTTCATCTAATTAATCAAATCGAATAATTTAGTTCTTTTTCTGGAATGAAAAGCAGTTGAGGAAGAGAGATATAGAGAAGGAAAAACAAAATTAAAAGCTAAAGGATTAAAAGAAAGTGCAAGCCAAACATAATTTTTTGTTGAATATTTCTATTTACAAAGAGGGGAAAAGCAAGTGTCAAATTAAAAAATATAGTTAAGGTTTTAATAAGCTAAAGTAAGAACTTGGATTTTTAATGAAATTTACAACTTTTGGAAAATTATGAAGTGTCTTTAAAAATTTCACGAGAAAACCACGAAAGAGCCCCATGCAGTCAGCCGCGCGTCAGGTTTCGAACCTCGGAGCAAACAACCAGCGGTGAGTGACTTTACCCATGGCCAACTACAGGCCTGTAGTTGGCCATGGGTTCCTGTAGTTGGTCATGCTTTACCCCTCGGCCTCTGATGGGCACGCGGCGCTTTAGCTTAGTCGGCAGTCCTGCTGCAAAAAGTTGTAGAGCTTCTTCTCAGTATTTTATGTTTAAGCAAAAGTTTTTTTTTCTCTCCTTCATCGTATTATCGTTGGTAAATTTTGTATAGAAAACTGGAAAACCGTGAAAATAATTTAACAGTAAAGCAATTACCTAATATTAAGTAGTTAGCGAGATGTCGTACAAGTATTAAAAATTGATTACTGTCATGTAAAGGAAGCCTTATCTGGCACTTTCGTTTCAAGTTCGGACAAGAAAGTAACTCTGAAGTGGGAACTACACCTTTCTTACTTTCTCGTGTGAAGCAAAGGAAGTACTCTAATCGCGAAAATTTTCGGATATCATATTTCAACAAAAATATCCATTTTCACCGCTATCAAATGCAATTTAACGATGTTTTTGCGTGACATCTTACGTAGAGACAGAATAAAGGACTTTTTTTCTCAAAACGGATTATAAAATTGATTTAAAATGGATTCAGAATATATTTTTTTTGTGGCGTCTGTACATACCGTCTTTTTCCGAAAATAAGACACTGTCTTACTTTCCTTTTTGGTCCAAAATACGCGCTAGGGCTTATTTTCGGGAGAGGGCAAAAATAAGAGTATATTTATATATTTTTATTTAATATTTATTTTACACAGAATACAGAAATTTAAATTTATTCAATTACAGTCATGCCATCTTCTTCTGGAACATCGTCATAAATAAAATGCTGAATTATATTCTGATTTTCTTCCAAATCCATTTCCTGTTGAATCATTGGTCCGAATCTCTCATGTCTTGCGATATAGCTATCGTTAAATGAATACTTCTTG
>KK115354.1:315156-337542 GCA_000611955.2 Stegodyphus mimosarum
ACAGGACAGGACAGGACTAAGTGTGGGAAGCACCAACACAACGCCATTGGCAGAACTGGTGTCGCTCCTTCACACTAACCGTCTTGAGAAGAACACCTCCACGGGGCGCACTTACGCCACCCATCAGTGTTAATTGAAAAGTTATCATCAGGGCATACATAACTTGTGGTACAGAGCATGGCCGGGAGATACAGTTGCTGGTGACAATGACATTACAATACAATACCATACATTGCAGTTAAAGGTGAAGTATAAATATGAATAAATATGCACAAATAAACGCAAATAAACAAATAGAATTGAATGGAAAAACATTAAACATAAATATCTTGGTTAAGTTAATGTGGTATTAATGTGATGTAATTTGGTACAGTGTAATACATATTTGGGAATTGCATAGTGGGTGTCGTCGGTTTAAGTTGATGGGTATGCACAGTGTGCAGTGTCAGTACGGAGTTGCAGTTCATAGACGGATCACAGTTCATGAAAAGTTCATGGCTTCAGTCATAGTACATACATTACCAGTTTACCAGTACCAGGTATGCCATTTTTTGATGTGCATAACTGTGGTCGTATTGTGCGTGCACTATCGTAACCGGTAGAAGGAACGTAAATTGACGAAGAACCCTTGTGGGGAACTTTCGTTTGAGCTCCTTGGCCTAGGAATACGGCGGTCTCATCTATATTAATCGTGTTGGAGAGTTGGTATTTCAAAAAATCTATGCCATCAACAAAAAGCTTAAATGCAAGTGCACGCTTAACAACTTCATTGTCTTCCAGCTTAAACAATGTTGTTGATCTCCTTAGAGACAGTTCATATCGTTTAAGGAAGTTGTCTAACCAGTGTGACGATGCTTTAAATTCTTCTGTGGATATATCAAATTCAGTTGCTGTTTCAAGGGCAAATTTTTGAATATCAGCCCTGCGCACAACAAAGTCATTGCTCTCCTGCCTGCAATCCATTCCCAGATGCAATCTTCGAACTCAGAAAATAACGGCTGGCGACCTGATCCAACTCTGCGTTTTTTCTCATTTCCTTGGTCCACCAGTTGACACAGGTAGTCGTAGTCTGCACGCCATTTACGAACCATACGGAGATCCAGCATCTTCTCTTTACAGAATGCTACAAGATTTACATCCCTGGAGTCTTCCACGATTCCCTTTTTGTACTCGACGGAATAGCTCTTTCGTTTTGTACTCATTTTAACTGGAGTTAAAAATTATTCACTTTATTTTTAAATAAAATTACGTATAAGAAAATAATCAGACTTACAAGACTGAAATGAATGAACCTTGTATACCTGCACTGTCGCTCAATGTAGACTGCTGCCTTATGTTGTATTTTAAAGATAAATTCCAAGAATTAATTTGAAACGAACTGTAGAGGTAAACAATTAATTTCTCGGAATATTTTGTTTCAAACATTTCTCTGAAATACGAGTATTAGGAAAGCTAAACATATTATTACTTAATAAATCAACAGCATTTTTTAACGAATTCTTTTTGTCACATTATTTTAACTAGGGATTATTTTCGGGGGATGTCTTATTTTACAAAAAGTTCCGAAAATCACGATAGGGCTTATTTTCGGAGGATGTCTTATTTTACAAAAAGTTCCGAAAATCACGATAGGGCTTATTTTCGGAGGATGTCTTATTTTACAAAAAGTTCCGAAAATCACGATAGGGCTTATTTTCGGAGGATGTCTTATTTTCAGAAAAAGACGGTACGTACGTACGCATATATGTATATCGTATAATTCAAAAACGAGTAGCTTCAGAACGTTGAAATTTTGTATATTTTGAAATTTTATATAGGACTGCTATAACATGTAGTTGTCAGCCTCCTGTTTTGATTACAATCAGCTTCACCAAAAGTATATATATACCCACTCTGTAACTCGGCTCAATAATCTCAGATTTTTTTTTATATGTTCGTAAATTGTGCATTTTTTATTTTAAAAATGATTGAATTATATTGTTCTTTTTTCCGGTTAAGGTTTTTATGCCTTTAGTTAATTTGCATGCAATAGTTGTAGAATTATCAACAATTTAAAATTTGTTTAAGTGCGGCTAAACCTAATTTTTTTTACTATGGCAGCCTTATTTGTTTACATTTGGAACTTAGCAGAAAAGTGAATTAAGTCAGTTCACCAAAAAAATCTGCCTTCTTGCCCGCTGGCCGAATTACTTATTTTTTCGTAGTGACTCTAATTTTAATTGTAAAAACTGTTTTTATGATTGTTTTAACTGTATTTGGTGTTTTATATTTTTCTATATTTTTCAGTTTTTAATAAAGATATTTTGAGGTTTTATGTATTTTTGCCTTGTCGCGAAGTGAGAACTGAATTAATTGAACGAGAAATATATCTCACGTGAAATTCGAGGAAATAAGTTTAAAAGAAATGCAGGAAAAAACGAATATAATTTAATATTCCGTACAAGGAAGTCATGAAATGTCCACATCAGATTTTTCTAAAAAAAAAAAAAGAAAAGGAAAAAAGTATGAAATGATATTCATTAAGTAGTTTAAGAAACTATTTTACAGAGAAAACATAAATAGGTTATGTGTATTTAAATTTGTATTATACTTCAGTCTTAGCTCTGTTTCTAGCATACAGGTAGAGGTCCTATTAATTTTACCACCAAAGTTTCCAACTGGCTTATTACACTCCTGTATGGAGCACAGTAACCAAAGAAATAACTTTTAGCATACAATTTTTGATAGTTAAAACTTATATTTTACAATTAACAGTTTTCACTAATTAATTCCATGGAAATCAATGCATCAGTTAAACCAGCGGTTTTCAACCAGGAGGCAGTACCCCCTAGGGAAAAATTCATAGTTTTAGGGGCCTGCGATCAGCTTTTATTTACCTGTTAAGTATTTAGTTTTAGTTTATGAATATGAAAAACTGCTTTTATTCGAGTTTTCGTATTAATTAAAATTTTCTATATTTTTCTCGTTTAATTTAAGAAGTTAATTAAGAAATAATGTAAATTTAAATAAATTTATTTAATGTGTATGTGTTTTTCGAGTTTTGGGAGGACTGAGGCGATTGATTGTCTAGCAATGGCGAAACGGGTGCATGAAGCAGAAAAAGGTTGAAAACCTCTGAGTTAGTTCAATAGATTTTATATGCATTATTTAAATTTCATGCAGAAATAAATCAGACGTAACTATTTTAATTGTAGTTATTTTAAACACATAAGAGTTTTCTGAATTTGCTTCAGCTGCAAATAAAAACTTTTCAGCGAACTAACACATAATATATACCTGAGTTTAAGACCAAGCAAAGTTCACTGGGATCCATAATTTAAAAAATAAAATATTTTTCTGGTTCATATGTACAAGATATTTTGACAGCAAAGGCTTTAAAAAATGTTTGACATTGTTCTTCGAATTCGTTCTGTTTGCAACAGCAAACACATGTGAAGAGCTTTTCCTTTCCACATTCATCAGAATTGGCTGTTATGTCCAAATTCTTGTCTTTCTCCTTAGTTCATAGAAAGATGTGTTTTCCAGATCAACCTATTAAAATTTAAGAGATGGTTAACAGCATTTCTGTTGTTTATGAAAGAAACTCATTTTACTGAAAGGGAACTGATTAAGTTAAATGCTTAAGTTAATGCCTGCCACAACAAAGTTTTTCCATTTCTTCTTGATATATTACAGCATAAGTTACTGAAAGCATAAGCTCTATGATTTAAATGTTGGGTTTTTTTTAACGTAGTTGATTAAAACTCTTTTTTTTTTGCGTATGATAAGGTCATTCCAGTTTCAAAGTCCTAATAGACGTAAAGCGAATTATCGCTGTGTATGAAATTAACTATAAAGTGTTGGAGGGATTTTAAAATAACTTTAGCATTTAAACATCAAAACATAAATTCACTTCTCGAGCTAACAGGACTCACCATCACTTGCGGCGATGTAATTAAATTAACGGTAAAATTTAAATTAACACATAGGCTAGTAGTCAAAGATTTCGTAATTAAATTTAAATCGAAGTTGGCTCAAAACTCTAACAAAAGTATTAGTTTAAATGTCAGCACAAATAAAGCAAAGCCGAATAACTATGAACTTATAGCAGAACTAAAGTAAAGTAGCTTCGAGAGGGAGAAATGCGCTCCATTTTACAATCCAAAACTTCAGTTTTAAAATCTCTCTAATTGATTTACATTCCTGAAGAGGAAATGGAAAGGAGAAGTTTGAAATTACGAATAAGTGGTTAATTTAAATAATAAATGCTACATATATATTCCAGAGAGTCTGCTTAAACTCGTGAATCCTTAATAATGGAATCAAGTTAAACATCCCAGTTTATTCAATAGGTTAGATGTTAGAGCACTGTCGAAACCCGGAAATTTTCGATGCGCACTAGAAAGTGCAACATAATTGTACTTTCCAGGCCCAAAAATATAAATAACGCAATTTATATCACATCTGAATAGATGTAAAAGCTGAATATGCATGATGGATCTTCAAACTGTAAACAACAGTTTCCAAAGGCGAAGAGATCAAACGCTATTTTAGATAATCTATTATTTTTTAGATAATCGTTCTGTTTCTTCCATCGGCCATCAGCAGAATACTAACTGGGTTGGTTTTAAACTGTGAGCGAATTTGCAGTTGAGAGAGATTGTAGCAGTCTGTTAAGATTGGTTTTTTGCCTGACACATCCAGACATGTACCGATTTGCATTTTAGTCAATAGTTTTTGTATTTATTAGCACGCGGGACTGGAAGTCTCTGGAGTTCAGCCAATGAGGCTTTGAAAGTTACTACGTTTTGAGATTTTAGAAGCAACACTGACTAAAATGGAGATAATGACACGCCAAGTAAAACTGGCTGTAAGGAAACCTATAATAATTGACGTAGATTTTATTTAGTGAGAAGCGCTTTCAGGAATTCAACCTCATAGTTATATAGCTGAACAACTAATTAAATTTAATCTTAAAATTACCTGATAGATGCATGAATTGCCAAAGATCATTTCTAGAAAATAAGTTGGAAAGGAAAACTAAAACGCATATTTTGGCGAAATTTTATTTAAGAGATTTTTCGTTTAAATCGTTGTGGAGACATAGAGTTAACAGATATAATAATAAAATCTCATATATATCCAGGACATTGTTTTTTTAAAATCAAACACATGGTAATAGACGCAAACCAACAGATTTATGTATACTGTAAAAGATACTTAATCAGATACGAGTTAATCAATACATAATTTTTCTGAAAATATTAGTGCATAAGAATATGGAAAAGTTGAAAATTCTTAAAATTATATCTATCGAAATGCTCTTAAATCTATAAAATATATGCTGTGCGAATATTTAACAAATTCACGTTTTTAATTAGCCGATTAAAATGTTCGTACCTCTACGAACATGTACACGTATTTGCTATATGTAATTATAAACTTATAAACATTTTTCAAACATTTTTAACATTTGAAAAGTTTCAAAACCTCGATTGAAATGCTTACCTCGTAGCAACATGGTTTTTTTATTTACAAGATTCCACTAAAGATAGCTTTGAGATCATGGCTTTTCAAATGTTGTAGACAACATATATAAAACATCACCTGAGGCTGGCCTTTTTACAGGATCCACATTTGTGCATTTTCTGACGACTTGACGTAACTAGAAAGAAGTAAACAGAGTTTCAAGACGAAAGATAAAAACGTAAATAGAAATAAAAGCATTGATTGAACCGGTTTTAAGTCTAAATTAAAAAATATAGAAGTAATAACATTTATATTATTAGAAATAATAATAATTATTATATGGTTAGATTGCAACATTCCTTCAGACCACCATTTATTTATGAGAAATGAAGTGAGAAATTTTAGTGAGTTTAAGTCAAGTTAAGTACGTTTCGAGTGAGTTAGTGAAAGAGTTAATTTATGAAAGAGTGAGTTATGAGAGTTAAGTTATGAAAGAGTGAGTTATGAAAGTTAAGTGAAAGAGGTTTGGCAACATAGACCGTTAACATTGACACAACACATTTTGTTGTATCGCGAAATTTAAGTGTTTAGTCATTTAAGTAATCAATTATTTAAGTATTTTACTTGTATTTGTATTTGATTTTTAAATTTGAAATTTGGAAGAGCGTAATGAATATATAAGCGTAATGAAATATATAAGAGCGCAATGAATATATTTGTAAAGAGTGTATTTTAAATCTTTAGGCAATTATTTTTCTTCAACGGTCCAATTTTCCAATGAAGAAAGGGAGCGTCTTTTAACGGAAGTAACATCTGCGGAAATAGCTTTTAAGATAACAATTGAAACTGAGGGCAGTGTAGTGTTGTTTCTCATGTCTTTTGTTATGAAGCAGTAAAATGGATATCGTAATTGGTTTTCCGCATTTTATTTGCACTCTCGCTTTGTGAATGTTGCCTTGCTTATATTACTTCGGATGAAAGGTTGTAAATTGGATCTTGAAAGGACAGTTTTTTGTTGTTTCTTCTTAGATTTTTCCGCTTGTTAGCAAGGGGTTCGAATTGTTAGTCTCAAATTTTCGCAGGTGTTAGGATGAGTCATTTTGCAGTTGGGCAACCGTCGACTGTGAACAATGACTCTATTTTGATTCGTTTGAGGGGGTGAATTATAGTGAAAGTATCGGGTTGGCGAGAATTAGTTTTATGTGTTAAGTTTAAACCAGTAATATTTTATAGAAGGAGAAACCGAGTTTTCCTCGGTTCTTGCGCGAGTTTAGAAGACAGTTGAGTTGAGTTTTTGGAGTATGGTACAACTAGAGAGAAGAGAATAGTTCAGTCAGGGCTTTTGTCCTGCGGCCGAGCTTTACCCTTGCGGGTGGCTCGCGTTTGCGATGCTGCGGCGGCCAGCGCCAGCATTTATGAGAGACCGATTCAAGTTTTGAAGATGTGATGAATTGAGAATTTTCCTGAAATTGTTCCGAGATGAAATTGGTGTACCGATCTCTTCCTGAAGTGGGTTTTCCTACAAAATGAATGTTTTCTGCCACCTTGTTGTTGAAAATCGTGTGCAAAGAGTTCCGTTCATGAGAAGAGAAAATTCAACATCGTGTCGTCGCTCGTACATTTTCCGTTGTTGTTGACAGCTGAAGCCCCTGAGTGCCCCCTTGTTTATTCCCCTGGTTTCTCCTTTCGTCTACTTCCATATTTCAGAATTTTTGATTTCCGGGTATCTTCATTTATGGTTCTACAAGATGTCATTTGTCTTGAATTGTACTATTTTGGAGACGATTACTTAAGGACGAATTCATTTATGGTTCTACAAGATGTCATTTTTCTTGAACTTTATTCTGGAGCTGATTACTTGTAGGACGAATTCATGAGTTCGATGGGGGTAATTCTTCTGTCGACGTCGTCTACAGATTCTTATGATGATGGATTCCGATAGTTCAATTTTGAGTTATTTCATATTTTTATTGGTACCTAGAGAAAATTGTTTGTGTCTTAGGAGAATTTAAAATTATTGTCTATAAAATATGAAATTTATGTTAATTATAATTTCTATATTAGTTTGTGCGAAATCCAGTTAAATATTTAAATTTATATTCTGGTGTAATCGAATTAATCTTTATTATGCTAAATTCAAAATCTTATCTTGATGAATGACTCGTGAGGGAAAATCTAATGTAGAATATTAATTGCTATTGTATGTAAGGGTAGTCTGGCCAGCTCTCCTATAAATTTATCCAAGATATTAATAAATGAGTTTTATTTTATGTTATTGCTTGCAATTTTTTTTGGTGTTACGTAGTTGGTCTGTTTAGTCGCTTCATTTGTTTGAGCCGTAAGGCTTTTAAGAAACATAGAGATTTTATCGGGGTTATGGAAAGATGTATATGCATTTCAGGGTACTCACAATGCGTCCTCTTATTGTTTGAATATTTCTTCTGTAGTGCTTATGAGGTGTTTAATGAATCTGAACTTGTGCTCTTGAATTAATTTTGAAATGAGTGAATTTTAGAATTGTTTTGCTTAAGAAATAGTATTCAGTTCTACCGAGTACCAGAGAAAATTTATTCCTTCTTGTTACTTTTCAGGTTAAGATTTATTAAGATGAATTTGCTTTGCTTTGTGTGAAATCATAGTTAATTGACTTCAGAAATAGTCAATTTAGATATGGTTTGGTGTTAGTCCAATCAGTCAGTTCTTTTTCCACTTCTAACTGGCAAAATTTTAGCAGTAATTTAATTATTTTAGTTTGTCCGGCACTAGAGTAGGTCAGAGTTTTAAAAAGTTTTTAAATTGTTAAAGGTTAAAACCAGTAAAGTTTTTAGCGATTTAACAGTTTTCCTTTTCTCATGCTACTGACCAGAGTGCTGTGTTCTTTGTTAGTGAGTTTAGCTTTCACTCGTAGTTACAGTAGAAGACGCAATAGCATAGAACCCGAGTATCTTAGTCTTCAGTTTAATAGTTGTTTTATACACAGTCCAGTCACATTAATGTGACCACCACGTACTTTCCATGTCAGAGTTAAATAACCAATCACAGAAGGCAGGTGGCAGCACAGTGCAGTTGAGCGTATATAAAGGGTGTTTGAGGGCTTCGGAAAACATTTCAATCGTTGGCGTAATGCAGAAACGAAGCGATTTATCCGACTTCCAAAAGGGCATGATCATTGGCTTTCGGGCCAAGGGTGGAAGCATTTCCGAAACGGCTGAGTTTGTGAACTGTTCGCGTGCCGCCGTGGTAAAAGTGTACCGTGCATGGCAAAATGGGACTGTCCAAAATCAGCGACGTGGCAAATGTGGTGCACCACGGGCCATAGATGACAGAGGCGAACGACGGTTGCGGAGATGCGTTCGGGCAGATAGACGGGCTACCGTTGAGCAACTGACCACCAAAATGAACCAAGGGGCTACCAAAAGTGTCTCCCAAAGTACTATTCAGCGAACATTGCTGCGTCTGGGCCTCCGAAGCAGACGCCTGGTTCGTGCACCTATGCTGACTGCTGTTCATCGACGGCGAAGGCTAGAATTTGCACGCCAGTACAGCAGCTGGACGTCCACTGAGTGGCGACAGGTTGCGTTTTCGGATGAATCGCGTTTTATGCTCCATCGGACAGATGGACGTTGGCGTATAAGGCGTGAAACCTCTGAAAGGAACCACCCTGCAACCATTGCCGGAACGGTCCAAGCTGGAGGCGGGAGCATTATGGTCTGGGGAATGTTTTCCTGGCATTCTCTAGGTTCACTGATCATTGTGGAAGGCACAATGGATCAATACAAGTACGCATCTGTCCTTGCGGACCATGTTCACCCCTACATGCGCATTGTTTTTCCTCAGGATGATGGCATCTTCCAGCAGGACAATGCGAGGTGCCATACAGCTGCCAGTGTACGTGCGTGGTTCGAAGAGCACCAGGATGAGTTTACCGTCCTCCCCTGGCCAGCAAACTCACCTGACTTAAACCCAATCGAGCATCTGTGGGACCATCTCGATCGAGTTGTTCGCGCCATGGATCCTCAACCGCGTAATCTAGCGCAGCTGGCCACGGCATTAGAGTCGGCATGGCTCAACATCCCAGAGAACACCTTCAGGGACCTATGTGACTCTCTTCCTGCACGTCTCGCAGCAGTCCGCTCTGCGAAAGGTGGTTATTCTGGCTTTTGACAGATGGTCACATTAATGTGACTGGACTGTGTAAATAATTTAACTATTGTTGTGTCAGGCAATAAGAAGTCGTTGCTAAATTGTGTTATAATTTTAAGTTTCAGGAAACTTTTTTTTTGTAAACCGAAGTAGAAATAAATAGTTTAGTTTAGCTATTATTACGCTTATTGTAATTACTTTGTATTTTTGGATTAGAGATGAAACAAGAATTCTTTTATCAATCTAGAAAAGTTACCGAACGTTTCAATTAAGTGTAAGCTTCTGAAGAAAAGTCCTAAGCTCAGTAACACCTATATCTAAGAGAACCTAAATACCGAAATAGTCTTCAGCTATAAATGAATGAAATATAATATTCTAGACTTCTGGATTGAACAAACATTAATACTCTCACAAATTGTATTGTAACAGAAAAAGGAGAAATTACAAATTATTACTTATTCAGAAAGATTTTCTCTTGAGGGAAAAAATGTATCGTCTTCAAATACACTCATGTCCATAAATTAAGGATAATGCAAAATCAGGCAAAGGAAGAGTTAGAAGCAAAACAAATTTGACTTATTTGTAAAGCTTATTTATTAAACAAAAGGTAAAGAGCAAAAAAAGATGCTATATGTTTGATATTATTAAAAAAATAGCTATTTTTTCTCCCTGGAACAAATTACAAAAAAAAACCTATTTACAAAAAAACAATATTACATGGTTGGTATGATTGTTAATACATTGTATGTCTCCCAGACGATGCAATACAGTCCGTACAACGTCTAGGCATGCTGAGTATCAAATTATCGATCTGATCTTGGGGGATATTACACCACTCAAAAGGCAATGCTCTCCGAAGTTCCGGTAGACATGTAGGAGGAGGTTGACGGGCTGCAACTCGTCGGCCAAGCATGTCCCACACGTGTTCTACTGCATTCAAACGGTGAGAATGCTGGTCAGTCCATAAGGGGGATATCCTCCGATTGAAGGCATTCGCTTACGATGTTTGCACGGTGAGGACGGGCATTGTCATCCATAAACACAAATTGTGCGCCCATGGCTCCCCGAAACAAATGTACATGTTGTTCCAGAATGACGTCCCGATAGATTTGGCTTGTCATGGTTCCAATTTGAACATGCAGGTGAGTTCTGGAACCCAGAATAATTCCACTCCAAACGAGCACTCCTGCACCACCGTAGCGGTGTCGTTCAATGATGTTTTCTTGGTGGTAACGGGTATCTAGAGCTCTCTATATGAAAGTCCGTCGAGAATCAGACTGCAAGCTAAATCTGGACTCGTCGGAAAACATCACACGAGCCCACTGTTGGTGTGTCCACAATGCATGCTCTCTACTCCAGGCTAACCACAGGCGACAGTGAGTTGCAGTAAGTGGAACGCATCTGACAGGTCTACGAACATATAGACCCATCTGCCCTAAGCGTCTGTACACGGTCTGCCTCGAAATTGTTGTACCAGTGGCCAAAGAGAGCTGACGAGGCAGGTCTGAGGCTGTGCTCCGCCTGTTTCTTTTGGCAGTAACTGCCAAATACCGGTTCTCATTCGGCGTTGAAACTCTGGGGCGACCTGCGCTGTAACGTCTATTCACATTACCATCATCTTGGAATCGTTGCCAAAGCCTGGAGATGACACTCTGGGTAATTCCAAGTTCGTCTGATACTTCCAGTTGGGTACGCCCATATTCCAGACGGCCGATAATTCTACCACGTAAAAAATCATCCAAATGCGTCCTTTGTGTCATAACTATTCGGTTATTGCACTGAAATGCTTATAAAGCGCCTGCGAACAATTTTACTGCTTTGCCTGTATTTCTTATATATCACTCTCTTACACTCTCGTCATTGTGACGTACCATCGGCGTCATCTGGTTACTTCCTGAAATTTGCATATGATTCTTGAAGATGTGTGTAGTGAGTTTAGAGGCGATATATTTATTTTAGAGTTCGATTTCCGCGTGACTCCGAATTATCATTAATTTATGGACATGAGTGTATATCAGTGTTTAAGGACATTACATGAGCTGAATGATTTCAGACTCTTTTCTCTTAATATCAAACCTTTCCAGGATTTAATGAAAAGTTTAATATTATCCTAAACGGGCATGTAGGTGTTACATCTCATGTGTTCTACCAAATTCCTACACCACCTTAAACCACGACATATATGTAAAATGACATTTTGTATAATGGCTCACATATATGGGTACACAAAAAATGGCATAAACATTGAGTAGTAGAAAATACTTAAATAGTCATTCATTTGTTGCCACAAAATGCATCTTCGAAACTAAAATGTAAAAGTGCAAGATGTGCCTGATGCTGAAGTCAACGAAGTGAGGCCTCAACATAAAAGAGATGCAAAAAATGAAATAAACATCTTTAATTATGAATAATCAGTAATCAGTGACTGACGTTTTTCTTATTTCTTCATGGATGATTCCATGGAACTCTTATTTATGTTATTCTTATTTCTGTTATTTATATTACGCTGCTATTATTATTTTTTATATTACTCTCATTTCTAAATGGGATGATTAATGGAGAGTGGGCTCTATGTGTAGAATGTAAGCATATCAGGACTGAGTATTCTGTGTGTGTTCTTGGAGAACATGGTGAAATATTTACCAGGGTGTTTCTTCTCAGGTCCTGAACTGGAACAGTGAGCTGATGAAACGTAAGCTCTGTGCTGATGTAACTGCTGTGCTGGATAATAACTGCACGTGAAGGGATTTAAAATCCTCTTTTATTAAATCACTATTAATTACACCCTTCCCAACTCGGGAGAGATACAGAAAGTAAAAGACCGCTCTTGGGTCGAACTTAACAATCAAATAAATTTAAATACTAAACCTAAAATAGAAAGTAAATCAAAGTTTGCTCACAGAGCGATTCGCGGAAATTGGCCTCTACCTAAAAGGATGCGTAGCAAGATATACTAATACTAACGCACTTCAAATTGTTTTACAATGCAATCACGTAGTAAGCACTATGGCTTATAAATTTAAACTGCTAGCTGGTCAGACGAACGTTGAGCCGAGTGGCCGTGCTCTGAGACTAAGCTCTCTCACAATAAGAGGTTTCTACCTCTGGCTTAAATAGTACTTCGCTGTACTTCAAAATTAGCATAAGCTGAAACCGCGCGCTTCTTCTGACGGGAAGTTGAAACAGAGAGGAGATAGACAGATTTAAATTAAAATAAAAATTGGTTAGTTTAACTAAAACCTTACAAGCATTGCACATCCAGTTATACTTATAGATAGTGATAAAGAGAAAATATTGTCCCATAAATTGTGTGTCATCTCCAATGACAGAAAGCCACTTAAAATTAGTTCGGGTATCGTGTCTTAGTGTGGATATATGTAGAAAGTTAGAGAAAACTTTTGAAGATTTTCTACATTCTATTTCAATTGTCTACGGTTATTTAAACACTTGTCAGTTTACTGTTTGAAATTATTACTTTTATCCCTTGCATAATTAATTTACTTATTCTCTGACAGACTTTTCTCCTTTTAATCAGAAGCTTATCAGCATTAAACTTAACTTTTTTTAAAAGAAAAATTAATATACACGCATATGATACACGTTAGTGAAATTAATATATCTCAGAACATACCGGGATACAAGGAAAAAGTGGCATAATGATAGCAAACCTACAAATAACTCACTGTTGAAACTGATCTAAGCGGGCGCAAAAGCTAGTCTGCCAATTTACACGTTATTTGGCAAGGTTCTATAAACGATTATGTAAATTGATTTAAATACACTTAACAATCGATTATTGTGATTGCAGTCCTCTATAGTTGTTAATATTGTTGCGTTTTTGTACGGTTGAGTACAATTTGGAGTGATTAATGACAACGCTTGATGAAGTATCAAAACACAATTTATTTAGCCACTATTACTCACGGTAGCTCCAAAATCAAGTTTACAGACATCGAAAAATTACGACACACACTCTGAAACAATCAGCAACACAGCCTTCAGGCTCTAACGGTGAAGGCAGCTTCACGGCAAAGCAACAGAGTACGGTTCTCGACTCGGTTCTGTCGTTCTCCGAACTCTACGTACTCTAGAGACTCAGCTTTCAGGCTATCAGGCTATAACAGTGAAGACAGCTTCCGGCAAAGCACGAGAGTACAGCTCCAGACTCTGTTCGGTCGTTCTCGGAACTCAACTTGCTCTCGAGACTCTTCACGCTACAACTCGCAATGCACTCTACGATACACTCGATAGACTCGACGATGTACTCGCTATACTCGTAATGATCTTGACGACCAACTCGACACTAGACTGATGATGAACTCGCTAGACGAGGCACTAACTGACTGACAGACTCCGCGGACAGATAGAGTTTCTGGTCCAAACCGATAAGAATTCGTTCAAGCTATGGTATATCGTCAATTTTGTCACTAAGTATTGCCAAATGGAGGATTTCTCGCCAAATATGACAATCCTGCCTTCCCTTGACATTTTCTGGCAACCCTAAACCTGCTTTGCTGGAAAGCTATCTTACCGCGGTTGGGCATTTCGTAACAATATCTTACTGTACTGATCAAATGTGCAACATGCCATCAGAAACTTTGGAATGATTTGCAACTTTCATATTGGAAGTTCTGTGTTTAATTTCTCAGACAAAGCGCATTAATAGTGTCATCTAGTGAGCAGGCTTATATATGAGGCTTACATATGAGTATCTGAGTGATTGCAGAGGTCTTGTTTTGAATGACTTTTGTCACTTCAAGCCATGTCCTTTGTAAAGTCTCAATGCGAAGATCGCATCCAAATCTATGTACAGAGGCTATGAGCCAAGCATGTGAGTTAATACTTAAGCATGTGTAATAAATTTGGAACAAGAATTGTATTCATCAGATATGATATAAATTCATTTACAAGCGTATTTTTGTCGAAACAATGCATTTTGTAATCGATTTATATCTGATGGCGTGATTATTAAGATTTAATGCATTTTTGGATAATGGTGCATGCAGTTTTCAAAAACTTTTGTACATCTTCGTAATTCATATTTTTTTCCAATTCGCTTCGTTGAACAGTTGGTCAACCTTACTAATTTTCCGGTAGGTGGAAGTTTCAATCCATTTTTATTCAACTGAGCATATTCTGTTTACTTTGAATATAGTATTGTTACGTGCGTGCCGATACGTAATGGACTGAATGCACAAGTCGTTAAAGAGTTAATAAAATTCATTCTTTTCACAAGAAATAAAACAAATGTTTCCTCAGAGATATTCGTATAATATCGCGATATCTCAAAAGTTAAACAGAACTCAATTCAAAACAGAGAAAGTTATTCCAATCTGACAGCGAATTCGCTACAATCAATAACAGCATTAAACAAACAGTTCGCTTAAGACAACAGCAGCTGAGCTCAGGTGTTTTCATTCGGCTTTTATAAGCTTTTTAATTATTCACTAGAACATTCTGGTAAAACCTATTTTCTCGATTTTTCTGGATAGCAACAGCAATTGCGAGATATTTATTTATTAAATATTAAATGCACGCGCTCTTTTATTTTTACTTTTCCGACATAGCTTTCTCTTCAAAAATCGTCTGCACGGGAAAATAAAACAATTTTAATTACAATTTCAAATAAATAGCTAAATAAATACGAAATCTGTAACACTGTCCCCTTCCCAAGGACTGGAAGTCTCGGGCAGTACAATCCCTGGATAGGAAGCCAAACTTAGAACTAAGGCATCAATACAATAATAAACATTACATTCCAATAACAAAATAAACAATAATTGAATAAGTTACTTTCAGCAAATCAAACATCAAATACAAATCAAATACTATCAGATACTAAATACAAATCAAATGCTATCAAATACTAAATACAAAAAGGACCATGGTCTTATACAGCCTGAGTAAAAACTTTAAGGCCAGTAAAAATTTTTGAGAAAATGAAAACATTTAAACTGAGAAATTAAAATACCATTTGATTGATAATTATTGAGCTTAAATAAAAGTAAAAAAGTAGAAAAATTAATTTGCAAATATTTTATTATTAGAAAATATTACAGAACACACAGATGAATATTTGATCCTGAGTAAAAACTTTAAGGCCAACATAGAAAATAACATATAAGAAAAAAATTACAAATTCTTAGAAGGTTGTGCAGGAGCCATTTCTTCGAATTACTTCAAATATTCTTGTTTTCATGGATGAAACGAGTTTTTGACAAAGGGTGGGGTCGGTTTTATACCATTCATCTTCGATAGTAGATTTCAGCTCTGTTGTTGATGTAAAATGTCTCCCATTTGCATAAACTCTTCTTGCTAAGTCACCCCAAAGGTTCTCGATTGGGTTGAAGTCAGGTGATCTAGCTAGCCATTTCACAGTTTCAACATTTTTGACTTGGAACCAATTTTTTGTGCTGTTACTCGAATGGATCGATGCATTGTCTTGCTGATATTTTCAATTTTCTTCAGCAAGACATTCAGCATTTGGCAAAAGATGATTTGTTAGGACATTTTGATATCCTTGTGAATTCATTCTACTTGAAACGAATGCAATTGAGCCCACACCATTGTAAGCAAAACAGCTCCAAGTCATGACAGACCCTCCACCTAATTGGCGCTTGGAGAATACTTCTTTTTCATTTCTTATATCATGCCAGTAGAAATTCCAGCCATCTGGTCCATCCAAATTCCATTTTTTTTCGTCAGAAAAAATAATTTCTATCCATTGGTTGTCCCAGGTCATGACTTTCTGGCCAAAGTTCAAACGCTCTATTTTGTGTCTCTGCAGTAACTGAGGCTTAGTCAATTTTGCTGTGTAAGTGCACCTTCCAGACCTTCTCATTGTGTTATAAATCGTTTTTTGACAAACTTTTAAACCTGTCGTCGAAATCAGTTTCCTGGTTGAGTACTTTCCAGTAGATACAAGTTGGCAAACTCTTCTTTCATCACGCGAGGACAAAGCTTTAGCTCTTCCCCCAGTATTCTTTTTATCATAATTGTCTTTAAATTTTAAAAAATTGTTGACTACAGTCTTTGATCTTCCTATCTTTATCGCAATAGCACGACTACTCATTCCTGTTGAAGACAAAGCTTCGATCTCTCCTCTTTCACGATCAGTTAACTTCTTACCCTTCGCCATCTTCACAAAGATCACCAATACTTCGAAGAAACGTATGATAAATATGAAAATTGCAGCGGTGTCACAAGCTAGTAGTTGCAATGGTAATTACACGATTATATTATATTTATTTTTAAAAAATAAGTGGTGGCCTTAAAGTTTTTACTCAAGCAGAAATACTAACTTTGTAAATAACCACATGTTTCTCATAATTATGTATTTACAAATTATGTTTATAGCATTTATTTCTTATCAATAAACTTTAATAATTAATATTATTTGAATCCCTTTTATTTCATTTTACCTTTTCTCAAAAATTTTTACTGGCCTTAAAGTTTTTACTCAGGCTGTACTATTTACATTACTATTTACAATTATATACACTACGTACTATGGACATAGTAAGGAACTAACCTGTCGTAGTGAACGACTTTAGGTTTAGAGTTCGATGACTTACGGATCCGAACCACGAAGTCGCTCAGCTTGTTTAGAACTGTGTACGGACCATCCCAAGGTGACTGTAGTTTTGGACAGACTTTTTTGCATCGTGTCGGATTTCACAACCACACCTTGTCTCCTTCTTTGAAACTATGTCCAGTAGCTTTCGTATCCGGTATCTGTCATATCCGGTGTTCACCTTCTCCGTCGCCAAGTTGACTCGCTGTCTTGCAGAATGGTGCATAACTTCAAACTGAGCCTGGACATCTTGAATGTATTCCTCAGGCGATGAAGCGCATCCGTTGGGCAATCAAGAGATCACAAGGCAGACGAAGGTCAACCGATGAGCATCTGGAATGGAAAATTGCCGGTAGTCTCGGGTTTCTCTTCGAACCTAGTATGATTTTGGCAGCTTTCTGAGCCGGGTCTTTCAGACAACGGGTCGGCGTTTCGAGGTGAGGTCCCCTTCTGATGATGGATAATCATGTCCTCAGATGAGGAAGCAGTTTTTTGTTTTTGAAGTCCAAGTAAACATTTTATTTCCTTAAAAAGTCCAGTCTTAGTATGCAAGGATCTGTAATATCCGCCACATATGCCGTCTGATAGCAAGTGGCATATCCAAAGGTGATGTAGACGTTTAAGTTTCCCTCTATGTCCATTTTCTCGCCGGACGCAGTCTGGAGAGTCCATCTTGACACAGGATGGCGTCCAAATCAGTTTATCGTTAAATTGTTGAGCTAAATCTTTCCGAATGATGGCAACATTAGCTCCTGTATCAATGATCATATTGCAAGGAACTCCATCGATATGTCCATTAACGGATAGTCAATTACTGTTACCACCTACTGCGAAATCTTGAGCGCTTTAAAATAGGTTTTTTTCACACTCTGGCAACCTCCGCTCCTCGATATGGCCATTAATTTGCCTTCTCCGTCGCTGCTGAGAAATGATCTTATTTTCCGTAACCCGAGGTGTTCCGCAGATCCTTCGTACGTGGCCTTCAGCTCCGCAGTTCCAGCACTTTGGTTTCTTGTTGCTCCTTTTCCATCTCATGGCGTTTATTTGTCTTTTAAATCGTCTGTTTTATTTTCCGTGCTCTGGGGTGTTCTGCAGTCTCTTCGTATGTGGCCTTCAACATCGCAGTTCCAGCACTTTAGGGCCCGTTTCTTGTCAGAAATATACCGTCTCAAGGCATTAACTTCTCTGGATAAATCATCTAAACGAGCCATCAATTGACCCACTGGCTCGTGGACTCGCACAGCTCTGACTGGGTAGTGATCTCTACGAGTTGCTTGCTGGGATGCCTCGAATTTCAGAGCGTACACTAGAGCGCTTTTGCTATCCTTGACATCCGCGATTCGTATGGCTTTCTGTATTTCAGGATCCCGGATGCCGTCGATAAAGTGCTGCATAGACAGGATTTCCCTTGTTTCTCTCGGGCACTCCGCAAAGGCGAGATGGGACAGTTTGGAGTGTTTCGGTGGGTTTCTGTTGACGGGATTTTAATTGAAGCCTACTGTAGTCTTTTAAACATTTCTCCCCGAAGCGCAGCTCCAATGCGCCGGATTGAGCTTCGAAGTCTAGTCTCTGGTTTTCGGGGTGAGTGTGCAGGATATCCGCTTCATCTGCTCTCAGAGAAGCGGCGAGATGACAGGGCTTAGCTTAGGAATCCCACCCGTTCGCATCCCCAACTATTGAAAATTGTGCCTTATAAACTTCCCCAAAGGTCTTCCCATCCTACGTAGACAGCTTCAGCGAGGGACGAGAAGGCACTGCTAAGAATTTAAAACCATCACTATTGCTTCCTGCTGTCGCTACAAATTTCTTCATGGTATCAACTTCTTTGGCGACCGCAATAACCCTCTCAACAATTTGTTGTTCCATGGCAGAAACTCTCTCTTCTACTTGTTCTTTTACAGATGACACTCTTTTTTCTAATTTATTTTCAGCAGCATTAATTCTGCCTTCCATAGCTTCGAATTTGTTTTCTATTACTTCGGTAATTTCTTTTTCCATTTCCTCTTGACCTACTTCAATCGTTTCTTGAACAGCATTCATTTTATCTTTAACAGATTCCTGAACAGCCTTCATTTCATCTTTAACAGTCTCTTGACCAGCTTCCATCCTTTCTTGACCTGCTTTCATCTCCTCTTTAACAGATTTCATCTCTTCTTTAACAGAATCTTTCATCTTGTCTTTAAATCCAGCGAAGGCTGCGATCAGCTGTCTTAACTGTTCTTCCATCGCTCGTGTAATTAGAATTCAAAAGCCACTCTTCTAAAACCAAAAAGTGTTGCATGTGTACGAGTTTATAATGGATTGAATGCGCAAGTCGTTCAAAAGTTAATAAAATTTATTCTTTTCACAAGAAATAAAACAAAATACTGAAATATTTCCTCAGAGATATTCGTACATTATCACAATATCTCAAACGTTAAAGAGAACTCAATTCAAAACAGATAAAGTCAATAAAATCTCACAGCGAATTCGATACAATTAACAACAGCATTAAGGCATCCGACCTCGTTCGGGTACCATTTTTTAAAAAATAGTTTTTATTCTAACTATAAACATATTAATTTGAAAATAAGCATATTAATGAGTGAAAACAGCTTAAAACGTAATGCTAAGTAATTTTTAATTTTTAAAAATAATGAAAAAAAGGATAATTTTTGCTTACAATTTGTCTTTACGGCAACAACCACAATGTATACATAAATATGCAGTTTTTTTAATTTGTATTTATTTTTACACTTGTTTTGTATGCAATGAAGCAAAATAATTAAGAAATATGCATATATACTTGAAATATGTCAAAATGTATTCGCTGTATGTTTTCCTAGTATCGCCTCCAAAATATAAAAATTAAGTAACAATTGAACTTGTAATTAATATTTCTAAAATTTTCCGCTTCAGAGCATGCATCAGATTATATGAAACATGTATGGAAAGTATCATTTAATTTCATCAATAAAATTTTGAGTTATTACTGTTACCACTGGCAATATTTGCAAAAAATCGCATTTTTCAGAAAACAAGTTTAAAATTTTCATAAAACAGTTTCTTAATGAAAGAAACATTACTAACAATTAAAATTGCCCTGCTTTGTAACAGACACCTTGGGGTTTTTCAGAAACATTGTGCTTTTTCTTTGGAACAAAGCTTCTTTTTTTTTTTTTTTTTTTTTTTTTTTTTTTATTCTTTTAACAAACATCGTGCTTTTTCTTTGGTTTTTTGCAAAACTTGTGGAATGCCGCTAGAGTCGTGATTTTGCGCTTTATCAAGTTTTCGAATCCCCTGCTCATTGCGAAATTGAGAACACATACCTAACTTTAAATATACTTCAAGTAAACCTATAAATCCATCATTAATTAACATTAAATAACGGAACATTTACAACTTACATGTGCTCCAAATATTCATGTTAGCAAGTTTATGAATGCTTCTTTCGGAACAATTTGCAATAAAACGCAACTAAAACGTTCCTGGGTATTTTGAGTTTTCCCATGTATGCACTTTTTTAATAAATCTTGTTTACACTATATATGTAGGTTTAATTAAATTTAAAATATATGTTGATATACCAGAGGTATTTTTAAGGGCTGATTTTTTTTTCTTTTCTAGAATCGTACATCAATAGTTGCACCAACTCATTGGTTGAGGAGGACATTGGCCATACATTGGCTTTGGAGAAGAAGAGCTACAATGGAACAACAGCTATTACAGCCTGCTGCATCTCAATCAAGTTTCCAACAGTTCTAATTGCAATCTCTAATTCTGCAGTTTATCACTATAAGGATCAGTCAGTTTACCTTTTCCTTTCAATTGCAGAATCGGAGTTTTTTACTTTTCGCCGTCTATTACCAATCCTTTTCTATACATGTCCAGTGCATTCTAGTTTCTTGACAGAATCTCACCTACATAGCTTTCACAATTAAAAACTCATTAGAATCCCCATTCCCATAATATTCCATGCATTTCAGCTTTCGTAATTTAATAAGTTATGGGTAAAGGCAATAAGCACTAACTGCTTTCATACCCGAAGCTGCTCCTTTATATTTTACAGAACAATTATGCTACGCTTTACGTATGTCGCGCTGAAGATTCCGTTCCATTTTGTTTATTTTGCTGCAAATGGTGCAAAACAGTGACGTAACTTCCAAGTCAAGCAATTCATCAGCATTATTCTAAAAAGCAGCAGCACATCCATTCACCGACGAATACTCTCTCCGCTAAACTAAATAAGAAATTAAGGGGAAAAACTATCGCCATATTCTTAAAATATATTACAAAATATCTAAACTTAGTACATAGGTTTATAATTTACAAAACCATGACGATAAATAAGGTTTCCATGTAGTATGTCTCTTTAAACGCTCACTTCTGGTTCAGAATAATGGAACTTCAGGTTTATTCCGTTACAGAAAGTTGCTGATAACTTCAATTCTAACGAACCTATCTATAAGCAAACACTTGTTCTTGATATCTAAAGATAATATAATAAAGTAAAACTCGAAATTTTGACTAAAAATCGTCTTTTGTACGAGGTCGGATACCTTAAGGAAATAAACAGTTGGCTTAAAACAACAGCAACTGACCTGAGGTGTTTTAATTCGGTTTTTATAAGCTTTTTAATTATTCACTATAGCATTCTGGTAAAACCTATTTTCTCGATTTTTCTGGATGGCAACAGCAATCACGAGATATTTATTTATTAAATATTAAATGCACGCGCTCTTTTATTATTACTTTTCCGACGTAGCTTTCTCTTTAAAAAACGTCTGTGTTGTACGGGAAAATAAAACAATTTTAATTACAATTCTAAATAAATAGCAAACTAAATACGCAATCCGTAAGAGTATTTTATGCGTACAGTTTAACACCATTCTTTCCGAAATAAATGTGCTACGTATAGATTTCCCTGCGGACTTCATCAATGTAAATTTGTAAGGATTGAAAACGTATTTAAGTAGTTTAGTAGTTTAAATACAGTGTCTCACAAAAGTGATGGGACACTTGTGCTTTACAAAAGGAAACCGTAATAAAATAAATTAAAATAACTTGTAAAAATTTTTTGTGGGTGTGTTTCATACTTAAATTTAGTAACAATTATTACATAATATACATTTTCTAAAAATATTAAAATATTAATTTAATAAAAATACAATTGTTTAGAACGGAGCAAAAAATGGCTCACATAAGTGATGGGACACCATTAGACTATGCAACAAAAATCGTCT
>KK115354.1:341432-384351 GCA_000611955.2 Stegodyphus mimosarum
ACTACTCAACTAACTCCTCTCAGAAACGCAAGGGTTTAAATAGCTTTTCTTAAAGTTCCACACGTTTCGAGAAATATCTCGACAGGAAGTTATTCTAGAAGCTTCCCGATTGGACCATGGGATATCGCCAATTTGGTCGCCAAATGGGCGATAAAGTCGCCAATCTGGCAACCCTACCATACACTATTTTATGGCAACCCTAGTGCTATGCCGGAAAGCTTACATACAGGCGCAACCGCCGAATTTTTCGTAACAATATGATTGAGGATAAAAGAAGACCTGGCCGACCATCAAAGCTATCCAATGGAATAAAGCGAATTATTGTTCGAAATATTAAAAAAATCCAAGAATGAGTGCTCCTAAAGTTGCTGCTGATTTACAAGCATTATATGGAGTAATTGTTAATCCTGAGACTATTAGAAGAGTAATTCGATCTACTGGATATCACGGTAGAGCAGCCAGGAAAAAAATCTTCGTAAGTGAAAAGAATAGAAAACTCAGACTGGCTTTCGCAAAATCCAACATAAATAAGAATTTTGATTACTGGAATGAAGTTATATTCGCTGATCAGAGTAAATTTAATATATTTAGTTCTGACGGTAGAATCTTGGTGTGGAGGAAACCCAAGGAAAAATTTCGCAAACAGAACAGTAAAACATGGTGGAGGACGAGTTATGGTATGGGTGTGTATGTCGCCCGCTGGAGTTGGTAATCTTGTTTTTATTGACAGTATAATGGATCAGTAAAAGTATATTGGCATATTAAATCAAAATTTGAAATTTTCAGCACGAAAATTGAACCTTCATAGCGATTTTAAATTCTACCAGAACAATGACCCCAAGCACACTGCTTTGAACGTTAGACTCTGGCTGCTGTATAACTGTCCTGAAATAATAAAAACACCACCACAATCTCCAGACAGAGAATATTTGGCAAGAACTGGAATCAAGAATTCGCAAACACACCATTTCTTCAAAACAACAATTAAAATTGGTGCTTCAAGAAGAATGGGGTAAAATCACTCCAGAAATCACAAAAAAATTATTCGAATCCATCCCAAGAAGATTAAATCATGTTTTAAAAGTAAAAGGAAATCCAATAAAATGTTAAAACCTTTTAAAAAGTAAAATTTTTGGATAAATATTTGGTGGAAAAGTAAGTGTCCCATCACTTATGTGAGGCATTTTTTGCTCCGTTCTAAACAATTGTATTTTTATTAAATTAATATTTTAATATTTTTAGAAAATGCATGTTATGTAATAATTGTTACTAAATTTAAGTATGAAACACACCCACAAAAAATTTTTACATGTTTTTTAAATTTATTTTACCACAGTTTCCTTTTGTAAAGCACAAGTGTCCCATCACTTTTGTGAGACACTGTAAGCTTTATGAGCTAGTGGAGCAAGTCAATCAAGCCTTTTGTGTAGCAGTATCGGAAATTTGTTTAAATGTATATTTAAATTCAACTTACTGTTTCTAAAATGTGTTCTTCGTCGTCTACCTTGCTTTCAGATCTTCTAGAGTCGTAAGTCGCATCATTTCTTCGTCTGAAGAAAGCCCCTTCTGTGATTCGCTCTACTGCGCTTTTCTTCGATCCACTTGAAGTGACTAGAAAAGAACAAAATTTAATACACAATTATATAAACTATATTTATGAAACTTCATAAACTGTTAAACTGTATATCTTAATTTCTGAAACTATATGGACCATATTCACAATGCAGTTCTGCTTCCAGATATAAATTTCTAAAGACAGATTTCAGTCATCCTAAACATAAAATATTTCAGCGTGGATTAAAAGAAAAAGAAACACTGCATTTTTAGAAATATCTAAGGTGGTGTTAATAATATGTAGGTGTGAGGTATTGATTGGACAAAAGTAATTTAAACTCTGAAACCTTTCAGACTTTAATTTTTTCTTTATTTTTGTAATGTTGATTAAATATTTTGAATTACATATCTTTGTTGCCATTGTTTTGTGATAGCATCTCTTAGAAAAACTGGCACTTGCTGCGGCAATGCTACTTCGCTGTTCCTGGAGGTGGTGACTTTGGAGTCTTAAGTGACTTAAGTGACTTTGGAGGTCGAACCGATGCTGCACGGAAAGCAAGTGTCGTGTGGATAAATAGGAAAGTGCCTTCGGTCTGCGTGGCGTATGTTTGCGGTGGCGAGCTGTAAAAATTTTAATAGGGGTTGACTTTTTTTTTTTTTAATAAAACAAAATAGATTAGAAATAGAAACTGGAAATAATAAGATGAGAAAAGATGTAAAATAAGAAAGATTCTGTAAAATGTTTAAAAAACAAACTGTCAAAGAATTTACATAAAATAACGAGTAAACTTAGTTGTGCGAGTGAACGCAAGCTGGAAGCTACCATATATTATTTCCTTCAATTTAGCTGCTGTTTCAAAAAGTTTTAAGGAAATGCGCAATTTTTTTAAAAACGTTTTTACGTAAGGTTTTTGTAATAAATTAACTCAAAAGTCTCTCCAGTTAAGAAAGCTTATCATTAACCGTGAAATATTTTTTCAGTTAAGAAAATTTTCTTATGGAAATATTGTTCCAAGATGAAAGTCTGTTCAGGTTGAACGCTACTAATAATGATAGTCTCGTCTCTAGCTTTCTTTATACTGAATTTTCGGGTATCATATTTCAACGAAAATATCCGTTTTGACTGCTAAGAATGTTTTTGAGTGACATATTTACGTAAGGACACAATAAAGGATTCTTTCCAACCAAAAAAAAATTATAAAACATTTAAAATGGATTCTGAAGAGATTTTTTTTTCGTGGCGTCGTGCGTACGTATGCATGTATGTATCTCGCATAGCTCAAAAACTAGTAACCCCAGAACGTTGAAATTTTGTGTAGAAGACTGCTATAACATGTTGATATGCACCTCTCATTTTGGTTGCAACCGGCCTCACCAAAAGTATATACATATATATATATATATATGTATGTATATCCACTCTGTTACTCTGCTGAGTGAACTCAGTTTATTTTTTCTTATATGTTTGTAAATTGTGCATATTTTTGCTTTAAAAATGATTGAAGTATGTTGTTCTTATCTTCTGGCTAAGGTTTTTATGCCTTTAGTTAATTTGTATGTTATAGTCGTAGAATTATCAACAATTTAAAAGTTGTTTAAGTGCGGCTAAGCCTAATCGTTTTGGCCATGGCAGTCATATTTGTTTACATTTGAAACTTAGCAGAATATTGGATCTGTTTCCAACCTAGAGAAACTAAGCTTCGCAGCAAACAAATACAACGCATTCGTTTAATTGCGAATGAAATCATGCTTATTCCATTCTGGAATTTATTCGAGGAAATCAGTGTTTAAGATTTACTTCGTAATTTTTAATATAGATATTTTGACTTTCATGTATTTTTGCCTTGTTACGAAGTGAGAACTGAACTAATTGAATCAGAAATACTGAATCGTCTGCGAAAAACTGTTTCTTTTCTTTACTTTTTCTTTCTTTCTTTCCTTTTTTTTTTTTTTTTTTTGTTTATTTTTTTTTACAAATGTTTTTTTTTTATTAATTTCTTTTACACATCGTTTTAGATTTATTATAGTATTTGAAAAGAACATGTGGCAACGATTTTTTTGTGAGTTCTGATGAGTTATAAAATGAATGAGTTGTAACGTTATTAAGTGAAGCTAGCGGTAGAGTGTCGCTGTGGTAAACAAATATAGTGAATTTTTAAAGAGTACATTTATACTATTGTGGTTTATGCGCTATGGACGAAGTAGATTTAATTCAATAAAATAAATTTAAGTGAAATAAAAATGCGTATGTAAGTCGTGTGTTACATCAGGTTTTTTTTAAATAAAAAACGAGGAGTTCACAAATTAGACAGAAATTTAACAATGGGCTCGAGCGAGCCCCCAACAGCTTAACACTGGATATTTGGTTCTGTTTCGTGTTGCGAATACTGATTTGTTACCGAGCCGCTGTAGTCGCAATAAATTTATTGTTAAAAAAATTGAGACGAGATGGTCTGAAGTTTAGAAGGCATTGATCTAGGGTACATTTCATGAATTTTATTATTTGTTACCTTTATTATTTCACCCATTATTGGCATATGAATGCAGCTTTTTGAAATGGAATTTATACATTTATAATAGTTCATAAAATAACAGCTTTTAAAGAAACCCATAGCATAATTTAAATCATCTTCTCATTTTTTATTTTTTCCATTAAAATAATGAAATTTACTTAGGACACTATGATACATTAAGTAATAACATAAAATGATTTTTAAAGACATAATTTTATGTATAAATTGCCTGCTGCTTGTTACAAACAAATTCGTTTTTGGTTTCAAATATATTTCAGTTTATTAAGCGGCTGATTCTAATACACATCGATTTGTAAACGTTTCAAGCAAAATAATAGTTAGCAACTAATACAAAAATTAATCTTTAAGTAATAATTAAAAATTAGTGCTAATATTAAATTAGTTACATGATTCTGAAATTAATTAAAAAAATTTTTATGAAATATTTATATGACTTAATGAAGTTTCTTCTTTTACAAAAACTACTCTATCGATCTGTTCGTTTCATACTGTTCAACAACAGTTTTTCAGTTACAATCTCAATTTCATAAAACTGCTGTTAGATTTTTTTAATCAACATTTTTCAGTTCAATAGTTTCTTCTTAAAATATGTTGTGTTTTACTAGATTCGATTGATGTTGCCATGTCATCATTTTTTTCCGGTATGACTTTCGCTGTCAGTTTCTGCAGCTTTGTTAACTCTTTCATTGTTAGTTTTTACACACGTTGTCTCAATAGTATTGTGAACACATATTTTAAAAATGAATGTTCATAACTTACTTCAACTGATGGCTGAAATATTAACTATAGTTTGCAATTTGTCTGAGGCTTCTTTTACCTAAAAGCCATATTTTTGAAACGGTTTCTAACTCATTTTAAATAATTAGCACCCCTGCAATGGCTATAACATGCATAATCTCTAGCAGAGAAATAACAGTGCTTGCATTTTCATAAAATTCAATTCTGTTCATAATATTCTGTTTTTGTGAACATTTTTCCTGTAATGGAATTTTAAGCTTTTATAATACCTTGGTCTAAAAGCTCAATGTTAGAAATTGCATTTGCAGGAAGAGACGCTAATGTTGAATGGACTAAGAATATAAACACTATGGATGAAATATAAAAAGCTTTGGTAGGTATTAAGTCGGTTATTCTGCACTGCGGAATCAGTCTTTTGCCAATCTGAATTTTATAAGCGCCGGAGGTGAGTTAAATAAACCGAGGGTGTTCTATTGATTAGTATGTATTTGTTTTGGTTCCTGGAAATCTGAACGTAATAAACGGCTGATTTTGTTAACCAGGAGTTTAAGATAGAATAACACGCCAAACAAGTATTAATTTAGAAGCCAAACAACAAAATTCTGCGTTATATTTGCACATTTTCACAGGACTAATTTCGATGGTTTTACCGAACTATCATCCTCAGCTAAGAATGGCTGGACAGGATTTAAGCTACTTACGCCCTCTATTGATGAAACGAGAACTAAAACATAATTTTCTTAAAGGCTGAAGAAAAAGATGGATTCGAATTAGGGTGGTTAACTAGAGCAAAAAGATTTTTTTAAAATGTAAAACGCCCCTAGAAAATCTAATTCACAATGGAAGATATTTTTTGAATAAATTTGGCTTCAGAAAAATTGAAAGTGTGATTTTCGGACCAACAATGCTGGACAACAGAGGACTTAAGTGTTTCCTTTTTCTAACATATGCCTCATGTTCCTTAACGCGAAACTTTAAGGCTCTATTTATTAAAATATAGAATTTTGTTAAGCATAAACATAGATTTTGATCATTGATATACTAAAATATATAAGCATATATATTTTAGTTTATCAATGATCAAGTTCAATTAGTTGTAATTTTTTATCCAACAGCACATTACTACAAGAAATTTAAAAATCAGTTTAATTACCTCATTTAAATGTTTACAATCCCTAAATAAAAAATCTTCACTTCCTTATACGGCCTATTAAATTATACGTGTTTTTTTGCTGCAGTTTATTTAAACGTATTTCCTGGAATTTCATTAGAGATATATTTTTCATTCAATTAATTCAGTTCTCACTTCGAGGCAAGGCAAAAATACATAAAACCTCAAAATATCTTTATTAAAATTTGAAAAATACAGAAAAATATATAACACCAAATGCAATTAAAACAATCAAAGAAAACAATTTTTGCAATTAAAATTAGAATTTCTACGCAAAAACAAGCAATTATGCCAGCGGGCAAGAAGGCAGATTTTTCAGTGCACAAAACTGGAAGTTTACTTTTGATCTCACCTCGGAAAAAAGATACTAAGGTGCAGAAACAGACTTAAATTACTATTATGCTAAGTTTCAAATGCAAACAAATATGGCTGCTAAGCTACGCTTAGCCGCACTTGAACAACATTTAAATTATTGATAATTCTACAACTATTGCATACATATTAATTAAAGGTATAAAAACTGAAACGGAACATAAGAACAGCATAATTCAATCATTTTTAAAGTAAAAAAATGCGTAATTTCTTACTTTCAAATTTACGTGGACTGATCACTTTAATCACATCCGAAACAAGACCATAATTGTTATGAAAAGCCTTATGCCGCTTTTAGGAAAGTATTCGCAACTGGATTTGTTACGTAAGAAGCACCTTTATACGAAATAGTGTGCCCTATTTTCTCTTATGCCTCTTCAGCCTGGGCAGCTTTTACATCACGTGACCTCTACAGAATACAAGTTATGCAAAACAAGTTTTTACGGCTGATTACGAATGCTCATTACTTTGTGTCCAACGATATGTTACACAGAGATTTAAAGATTGAAACTGTCAAAGATTATCTTCTTCGAATTAATGACAAGTTCTTCAACAAGGCTCTCACTTGCCCACACATCGAGATCTTCAACATCCTTGACTATGAAATTCTCATAGAGGATAGATATATCAGACCTTATGCCGCACATATATGTGATTTAAACTTTCCCACGTAAAGCACTTGGCACTTACTTTTGCTAGCTATTTGCTGGTCTGTACGTAATGTATATATTCTACTTATTCAACTTTATTTTCACTATTTTTGCGTATTTGTATTTTTATCATTGCATATTTGTATTTCTTTATGTTTGTATTTTATATTTGTGTCTGTATTTAATTTGATATTATGTGTTTTATATTTCTTGCGCTCTAGGCCATTTGTCTGGTTTTGCGTTTTCTCTCTCCTTGTCGCTGCGCCGATTGTGATCATTTTTGGTTTTTCTAAACCTGGTGATGCATGGTCATCCCCCCTCCTTTTTCGTGTATGTATTTCACCTACCTGGACCTACTCATATCATGTGCCTTTTGGGCAAATTATCAGGAGCCTGACACATCGTGCAATTGCTACGATATTCCGGCAATACTTGACTGGACTCATCTCAGTTGTTGCTATTGTTGTTGTAGTTGTAGCTGTTTAAAGTGAACTGCTGTTTGTTTACTAAATGCTGTAGCGAGTTCGCTGTGAGATAGAATTAGTTTATCTGTTTTGAATTTAGTTTTGCTAAACGTTTGAGATATTGTGATATTGTTCGAATATCTCTGAAGAAATATTTCAGGATTTTGATTTATTTCTTGTGGAAAGAATAAACTTTGTTAACTTTTTAACGACTTTTGCATTCAATACATAACGAACCCGTACGCACGCAACAATATATATGTTCTTAGTAAGTTCCAGACAGTAAAAATACTTTGAACAAATAATCAATTACTAAAAAAGTAAAAGTAATTGCAAAAAAAACTAAATGTTGGTATTGAAAATACTCAACATTCAAAAAATTAAAACACGTAAAATTTAATAGCATTTTAAGCACAAACTAAATTGCATACTTAAATCACAAGCTAAAATTACAGAGAAGGGCAGTAAATGGCAATTTAGCTTAACTCGAGGTTCATCACGGACTTATCAAGGGAAAAGCGTGACAAATTCGAATCCAGCTAAATACCATTACGCGTTTCATCAGTCGACAATAATTGAGACTGAAACGTATTTACATTAATAGAAAAATAAAAAAATCAACATATTACAGTTGGTCTCACTTCTTATCGTTTCATTTCCCGACGTGCCTACCATAAATTTAAAATTAAAACACAACCGAAAACCGAAAAGAACTTTACAAAAAATAAATTTTAAATATTAAATATTAATTTTAAATATTAAATTTAAAATTAAAACACAACCGAAAAGAACTTTACAAAAAGCTTGGTAAGGCGAATGTAGAAATAAAAATGAATGGCCAAATAGACCATTAGTAAAAAAATGCATAATTTTAAGGGAGATTCCAATGAGCTAGAAGAATTAAACTTAGTAAAAGTAAAGTAATAAATCTAAAATTAAAAATAAAACACAAGTGTCATGCTAAGACCAATTGCATTTTACAGGGAAAGAAAAATGAACTAACCTGAATCCTTTGCAGTAGCTGTTAAAAAAGTCAAAGAGTAAAAAAGCTGAAAGAGGGTTACCAGAATTAGCATTCTCCAAGCAACCAGAAAAGAAAAGCAGTTGAAAATCACCAATTAGGTGCAACTTTTAAGAAGGGGGAAGTAAACGTCATGATGCTAAGCCAATGATGCGCAACGGCTAGTGGGGAAATCTGGACAGAAGGGAGGGAGGGTAAAAAGGGGTCATCTTTGAAGATCGAAGATCTACGCTTTTTAAACAAAATGGCGTCTAGTTCTAGTGCTGAGTCACGTAAATAATTTTTGAACGTGAAGAAGAAAATGGCTAAACTTACCAATTGTAAAAACTGGTCTGAAAGCAGTGGAAATTGCAAAAAAAGTATGATTTGTTAGAAAAAGTGGTAACTCTTCTTGTTAGAGGGCTTACAAACGATAAGAAACAAAAAAGGCCTTTAAAATTAGCAAAAGGATAGAAAAGGTCAGAAAACAGTAATATTACATTTTAAATTTAATAATTAAACTGAAGTTTTGTCCAAATTCAAGAGAGTAAAAAGGTAGCAATAAAAGGAACCTATGTTACATTTTTACATTAAATCACCTGAATTAGCCATCCGTCATCTACCTTCCCTTGGGATTTAAGTAAAAAATTTCATTATCTAATCCAAATAATCTAAAATAAAAGGTAAATGCCAGGTTTTTTTAAGGAATTTTTAATTACTGTTTTGGGAATAGATTGTTTTGTAAAATTTAAATTAAGTAGAGAATTTCCTCTTGAAGGAGTTCAGTGTTATTACAGATTCCTGTTAATTCTAAGAAGTTGTGCATTAATAGCATTGACAATGACCCTTTTTGAAAAGTTAGAATTCCAGTTAGTGAGTTTTAATGTATGAAAATTAAAGTCTCTACGTTTATCAAATTTTTAATTTGATTGTAATTTAGAATATGTAGATCTAGGTAAACTACTTCATTTTGCAATGTATTAGTAGTACTAAGTTTGAGGCAGGAAGGGTAAATATTAGCATTTTCAAGTTTGCAAAAGTTATTAAAGGCAATAACATTATCCGTATAACGAAAGACGTGTTGGAAATACTTGTGTTCTTCGTCTTTAAGTGAACGTAAAAATTTAAATTCTTGAATGAAGAGGAAGAGCCCACAGATTGCAGTTGAGAAATTTCCGCCCATTGGAATTCCTTGCACTTGTTTAAAGATAATGTTATTAAATTGTAAATAATTGTTAAAACGTACAGTGTTGAGAAAAAGTTTCTATTCTTCAGGAGCTACTATTGTCTGGATCTGCGGAAATAATTTAGGAAGAGTTAGAAGGCTATTATGTATTTCATCCAAGGGTAACGTAGTATAAAAGTTCTCGAAGTCATAGCATTGAATGTGTTCTATTTTAAGCATATTTGAAGTTTTCAGAATAACTTCGTTGTTAGAAATCATCCAATTGCAGTGTTGATCTTGAAAATCAAAATTATTAATAACATCCGAAACAAGTTCTTTGCAAAGAGATAATCAATTTCTTTTAAAAAACTTTTAGTACTATTAACAATATATCTGAATTTAACAGGATTTTTATGAAATTTAGGTAGGGCATAGATATTTGTAAACCTATTATTTAACTTGTTGGGACGAATTTTGAGTCTTTTGTGAAGTGCTGTAAATTTTTTGTTAAGAATTATGGTGCTGGTAGCAACTTGTTGATAAGTGCATGTGCTATGTAGCTCCTTATGTAAAAGCTCAAAATAAAATGTTTTTCAGATAACACTAAAATTATACATATATGTAATTAATATATACATATATACGTTCTTAGTCTTTTGTTCATAGATACATTTATATACATAAATGTAATTAATATTAAGCAATAAAGGCATTTTGTTAAATTCTCACGGATATTTTAAGTACTAGTATTTCTGATACTGACTAATTTTTTCTTCGTTATTCCGTACTTCATTTCGTTTATATCGATGAAGTGAGTATGAGGAAAATTTAAATGTATTCAAGAGTAAAAAATATTTGCAGATGGTTGAAAAAGAAGAAACTTACATAAGCGTGCGTACTTACCCGACACCTTTTCATAATCATGATACTTCCTGCGTGCACTAAAAATAAATAAATAATAAAAAATAAAATTAATTACTTGAATCAAAATATTTATGAAAACATATACTAATATTGGATTAAATTATATTGCAATTTATACAGGCATGCAGGACTTTAGCGCCGAATTTACCATATCTTCTATATAGTACATGATGACGAATTACACAAAAAAAGAATTAGATAAAACAGAATGTAATGAACATCGTATTACACATTCATTTCCAAATTCTTCTGAAAGAATATTATTTTTAATACGTAAGAATAAATTGTATTCCATTTCCTCTTCTAATAAGCAAATTAGGTATTAATTTTTATTCATTAAATAAATTATGCCCATTATAATTTTTGTCTATTAAATTGTGATATCTCTTTGTTCAACTTTTGGAATGACGGCTGAAATAAGTGTAGATAACAGGCAGGAGAAGGTTAAAAGAACCCTTTATCAAACTCTTTAAAATTCACAATGCGTCGACTTGACGCTAACAAACTACGCCTCGCTTGGGCAGTAACTCAGCTAACAAGAACTAAACTAAAAATTGAGAGATATTAACAAACAGCAGAGTTTTTCAACCAGGGCTCAGATAATCCTGTTACCCCAAAACCGCATCGAAGTCGCGTGGCAGCAAACTTATAGCTGTTACATCACTTTAACCAGCAATAAATGCAGAATCAGAAGCTCATGCTACAAAGTACAGTGCTTGCCCACACTCTCTAACTTTCTCTTCTAGAACTGAGCATTCAAGTCTTTTTTCTCCAGCTGGTATAATTTGCATTCCTTCACGCGCGCTACTAAATTTACATATTCTAGCATTGACAATTAGGAGAAATGAAGGCTTTTAGGAAAGTAAACATAAAATTAAGCTTAACTGGTTAGTTAGAAGGAATATAAATCCCTACAAGCATCAGAAGATTAAGGATAAATAGTTTGCAATATTCGGTGGCTAATAAAACCCATTATTATTTTTTTTAATTTCCTTGGTTTATTATAGGAAAATATTTTTAGAAATTTCGCATACATATTTAGAGTTAGGATTTACAATGCGAAATTTATCAAATCTAAGCAACTCTGTGTTAATTTAAGAAGCTCAAACGTATTATAAACTTGTTCAGAGACTTATTAAGAATTAAAATGTTTCTCTAAAGTTAATGATTTCTACTGCATAACCTAAACGATGCAACATAAACTGATGTTAGTAGCATGCTGAATATTTAAATTTGATTCTTATTGTGCTGTGAGTATATTTAACTGAAATATTCATAAAAACTGCATACATAGTAATATCTTTAAACGCGTATCTCCATAGACAAAGTATAGCAACAAAACATGCTTCAAAAGTGATAAAACTTTGCGTCGCACATTGATAGAGATGTTTGGAAAAATATTTTTCATTTCAAACACTTATATATGGACAGTGGCTGAAAATTGGGAAATTTAAAATTTAACATGACCAACAATTTGCGTAAATCAGCTGTTAACTCCGTGGGATATTGATTTAACATGTCTTCGAACAATAGCCATGACCACTGTAGATCCAGGGATACTGATGAGACCTCTCAATTCATTCTCATTGCAAAAGCCTTGGATAACTTCATTCAGGAAACATCCACTTGCCACTGACTCCGATAGGTAAAAAATCTAAGGACTGAGTTTGCCTAGGAGTTGCCAAAAAGACATTGTAAAAAACGCTTAGAATGTTAGCTAACCTTGTCCTTAAATTATTTAATTTAATAGAAAATGCCATTTGGTACTCCGCAAAATACAGTAATGCGGCTGGTTGTACATCTCATCAACACTGAATCTGTACAGCTTTAAATGATCATTATGCAGACTACGGCTGATCGGTTGTTGATGCTGATCACGTACTAAACTATGATGCCCGCTTATGAGCTATGCAAGGTTCAATAATGGCAGAAGGTTCTATCTGAGTGCTACGCCCCTTCGTAATATTCACTTAGCGATCATTGGTGTTGCAAAATCGCGATGAACATTTCGTAATATACTAAATCTTCCGCCGCCTTAGCTAGCTCTGAGCCTCACTACTAAAAAATTCATGAGATGGTTTAGTGTTTATCTGCAGTCTTTATAAAGGATTGCTTGAATATAAACCAGTCTCAGCAAATCGACAAGAAATTAATTGTTCGCATCTAGTTCTTTCAGTACACAAGTAGTACGCTGCCACCTATGGTTTGTGATTTCAAGCCTGTTTATTCAAGCCGTCCCAGTTATAAAGATGGTACAGAACACGGAACGATTTTCATAGGAGCTTCAGTGGTACCTTACCTGAGATGACTGAATGATTCAGTTACGTTTTTCAGTGTTCATTTCGATGTTTTAACAATGATGATCACTGAGTGAGCGTCTGGAGACGATGTAGCAGTCCGGTCATTCTAAATGTAGTCGGATGTGTCTGTTTATTCCTTGCGATATTCAGGGGTCTTCAACGCGGTTGACCCCTAGGAGTCGATGAAATTTTAAAAGGGCTCAGTTATGATCAAAGGATCAACTGGGAGTCGAAAGCTCAATATCTACTGGCAATTCATCGGCATAATAAAGATTCATTGATTATCAAAAAGTATTAATAAAATTGATAATTAATTGTTACTGATAAAAAGCTTTATCATGTAGTAAAGAAGAAACTGAATAAAATAAATAAATGGGGGAAAATACATTAAAATTTTTTAATATATTTCAAAAATAAAGAATATTTTTGAAATATATAAGTTTTTTATGCAATAAATACAATGTAAAAAAAAGTAAAGCTCAAGAAAATACAGTAAAAAAGGAAAGAACGCAAAACTGGAATGAGAAAAAAAATACTGAATATTTTTGAACGAGGTGGTTTAAAAATGAAATTAAGCGGCTTTATACTAAATATTTAAAAAATGCACCAGTTCATCAAGCTCATCCATCACATTAATTAAAATTGAAATTTTGGGCCTGTGATTTTTTTTGAAAAAAACCTGTTTGTATTTCTAAAATTAAAAATAATAATAATGTATTCAAGACGCAAAAAATAATTAAACAAATCTAATAAAGGATTTTTTCAAATTTTCGTATTCTTAGTCTAATTGCTATCTTTAAGTTGTTTATGGGCAATTATTTATATAATAATTACGTTGCATGTTGTATATCATAGAGAAAAATTTAAGGGAGTCGATGGCAGAGAAGTGTTGGGAATTCCTGATCTATCTGTTCCCTTCTACATCCGATGAATCACTTTATAGTTTCTGAACTAACTTCGTCTCTAAATCTGATCCACAGTTGTTGCGTCATTTAGAAATGTTGACTAGAATAATTTAAAAATTAACAAACTTCCCTCATTACTAAATCGGCAGAAAGCGCATTAGTTCGACCAACATTTTTGTGTCTCAATGTTTTCGTTTTTGCTGTATGTTTGTAGTGATGCGGAATAATCGGACAAAGCCAATTTTAAATCTTTGAAAATACAATGGAACTTTGAATTGTGAATTTTCTAAACAAAAAATATCTTAGAGGACGAACGATATCTCAGACACGAACAAGTAAGACAGCAACAAATGGTACATCAAAATGAAGAAGGTTGCGTGACGTGTGAATTTCATGTAAAATGACATGATAGTAAAAACATCTACTCTGATCAACAAGGCGACAGAATGATAACCTTGTAAAATGTACCACGGATACTACTGCTTAGGCTCATGTTTTCGAAACTGGCAGAGGGTAGTTTGGGAAGTTTAAGGAAAGAAATGGCTTATTTGGGCAAGGAAGAGCTGCAAGTGTGAAGCAAAAAGCTGCTGAAGTATTTATGAAGTATTACGTACATCATTTAAGATGAGCTAGCCTTACTTAGATATAAGTCAATGAAGGACAGTCCATGAAAAAGCAAGCGCAGGCTTTAGACTAAACCATTACTTCTGTATCATTCAGAGAATCCAAGGTGTTTCAAAAACAGTATAATTAAAACTGAAATTTAGCGTTATGTGTTGGGATAAGTGTAAGGTTTTGGTAACTAAGCAGTTTGGATTCATGAAGGCTTTACACCAGTTATGAAGAAATATTTATGAGAAAGAAGTCTGTTATTGAAGTGACTTCGTGTGGTAGGTAATGCATCTGATCACCTTCCAAGCTTTGCAGACGAGTTAGATTTCATAACAGTGAAATCCTGCCCAAGCCTAACAATACTTCTCTAATACAGCCTATGAATCTCTACACCAAAGCAGTTTCAGAAATATTTGAAAGCATTTTATGATACGGAAGTAACATTCAGAGGTTTCTAGAAACATCCTTTTAATATTCGTTAACAACGAAGATGTGGAAAAGTTGCCAGAAGAGTAAAAATCACAAAAGGACTGGAAAAACTTCTGATGAAGCAATAAAAGATGATTAAAGGGAAAATGTTTTCAGAAAAATGCTCCTAGTTATTTGAACCGCAAAATTTATGCAAAATGGGATGAGGTGCAAAGTTTTATACATCTTTATCGATAATAAGAATCGGACAAACCGGCAAAAAAAACTGTAGCATAAATTTATACGACGAAAATGTCATGTCTTGCTTCGTGTTAAAACGCGAGCAGAAATAAATAACATTAAATAAAAATATTAAAATTTAGAAAAAAAAATAATTTTAAATTTAGAATCAGACTAAAGCGAAGCAGTTTTCAAGGATAATGGTATTAAGAAAAAGACTAACAAAAATCTATCATGGAGATAGTAACTACCTTATAGGTTTCCGGAAAACGATTCCTTTGCAACAGTACAATTTTGCATCTTTTGCCTTCCCATTTCTTTCGTACAGACACGATAAAATTTTTCTTTTTTTTAATAAGTTCGAACAGTAAGTTTTTTCTATTTTTTTAAATGTATTCAGATGTTTCATATGTTTTAATATTGTGTATATGTTAATGTGATATATTTCAGAATCTCAGTGAATCCCCACCCACCTAGTAAACATAAATCACTCACTTTATAGTCAAATATAATGTATGTATTAATTGAATAACTTCCATTTATTTTGTACTAGCCGCTGCGCGGCCAGCCTTCGTCTGGCTTTTAAGTGTACCAGGAAAATGCTTAAAGAGAACACCAAACATTAAATTTGAAAACTGCACAGAATTTTACTCTGCAGAACAATTTTATCGAAAAAGAAACAAACAACACGGAAAAAAAAAATTCAGTTAAAAATGCATGACATATAAAAAGCATACAGCGAAATAAGCAACATCCCTTAATACAAATATTAATTATCCTAATAAATAAATTAACCAACTTCCCTTTGCAAAATCTTAAGAACTCAAATGGTATAAACAGATTAAGAACTTAAACAGATTCAAAAATACCATGAAAACTTTTTTATAATTAAAATTATATATAATTAAAACATAATATAAAATATTACAATGAAATAAGCAATATCCCTTGATACAAATGTTAATTATCCTAATGAAGTAATTAAACAATTTACCGTTGCAAAAAGAAACAACTTTTTAATTTCTTAAACTTTTTAGTCTCTTAAAAACAGTAACATAACTTAAACTTTTCAGTCTTTTAAAAACAGTAACATAAGAAATACGACGAAAAATTGTTGCCAAACCGAAATTTTTAAAAGAATGAACAAAATGCAATTTCATCAAAAATCTATCAACAACAATAAGAAAGGAAAATTGTTGCCAAAACTACATTTTAAAATATCTGAGACGTGAGAAGTGTATTCGGAAGCTTCATTTAAAAAATTTTTAAAAAATACGAAATATTATTATTTTTCCAAAATTCTTTTTTTTAAAGGAGTCGAAAGGATTAAAGTTCAACGTGTCCAAAAATCAAAGGAAAATAAACAGCACACTTTTAAAAATAAGTTTTTTTAAAAAAAATTCCGCCAAGAAGGTGTTAAGCTCACCTTCCTAAATAAATTCGTATTTAATCGAGTTATTGAAATACGAAATTTATTTTAAGTTCCTAAAATAGCACACGCACACGCGCACGCACGCTCACACGCACGCACGCACACACGCACGCACGCATACACGCACGCACGCACGCACTTTGTTTTATTATATGTAGAGAATGCGAACTCAAGTACAAGGTGCTCTTTTCTAAGCAATCATTCGGACTACAGGAAGGAATTAATCAATTTTACGATAATTCCTAAGAAAACATTGTTTTTGGCTTACGAATATTTCAGGTGACAAGCTTTTTTTAGGAATGAAGCAAATTCGTAAACCAAGCTTTTACTATATTTCAAAATTTAGCTTAACGGATTATTAATGTTTAATTTTTTATCACTGTCTGAGATAGTGTCCTTCCCCTGAAACTGCGAAGATTTGCGTACACTCAACTCTGAGTTAACCGCAGGTGAATTAAATGAGTTAGTTTAACCAAAAATTGCTATCGCAGATCATCAGAGTAACATAAAATTGTCTACGAAAAAAAATAAATGAGATAACAGCAGTGATAGCACATAATGTCACAGTATTTGAGAACTGCTTTTATGCAGTGATAGCACATGATGTCAGAAAATTTGAAAACTAGTTTTGACTATAAAATAAATTTACATAATCCAAAATATATATACATTGTTAATAATCACTGAAAAGTATGTAGAGACATTAGGATTTTTCGAAGCAAGAGAAATGAAAAGTGAACAATGCCCTCGCCGGAAATCGAACCACGGACCTCTCGAATACGCGCCGAGGGTGCTGACCACTACACGAAGGCATGTTAAGAAGATGGAAAAATACCTTATATACTCCCCCTTTTTAAAGAGCAACTGGAGATTAGGGGACTCAATTGCCAAATCCTTGTGGTGGAGAATCACGATTCACTCGAACCACGGACCTCTCGAATACGCGCCGAGCGTGCTGACCACTACACCATGAAGGCATGCTAAGAAGGTGGGAGAAATACCTTATATATTCCCTCTTTTTAAAGGCCAACTGGGGATTAGGGGACCCAATCGCCAAATCGGTGAAGAATCATTATCCACCGTCGGGCGCCGCTGTAGAGACATTAGACTATTTAGAAGCAGGAGAGATGGGAAATGAGCAATGACCTCACCGGGATTCGAACCACGGATCTCTCGAATACGCGTCGAGCGGGCTACCATTAAATCACGAAGGCATGCCAAGAAGGCGGAAGAATTACCTTATATACTCCCCCCTTTTAAAGAGCGACTGGGGATTAGGGAATCCAACCGCCAAATCATCATCCACCACCCTTTTAGTTCGGGCGCCACTGTAAAGATATTAGGACTTCTTCTCAAAGCAGGAGAGATGAAAAATGAGCAGTGCTCTCGCTGGGACTCGAACCTCGGACCTCTCGAATACGCGCCGAGAGTGCTGACCAGTACACCACGAAAGCATGCTAAGAAGGCGTAAGAAATACCTTATAAGTAAATTTCTCAGTCTTAAATAAATCAGTGTAAAGGAATAAATCTTCCGTTTTACATTGTCTCTTGTCAGGATACAAGAGTAATATTCACAAACGAAACTGCAGGTACATTGTCAATTAAAAAGGAAATCTTAAGTAATAACAGAAATAAACAGAGAGAGAGGTATAAAGAACTTTGAATACTGATTTTATTTACTTAACCAAATAAACTTATTCTGAAGATGAAACTGCTGAAAAATATAGGTAAATTGCTAATAGTAGTTCAATAATATTTGAGGCACACTGCGAAAAAAAAAGGGGGGACAGTTCTATATCATCCGTTCTACTGGGCCGATTGACGAAATTCAAATTGCGTTCTTCATGTGTAATTTGACACAAAATCGAACTTTTTCTGAAATAACATACCAATTTTACGACTTAAGTTTTGCCTAGACATTAAATTTGGTGCGAAATTTACGGAGAAATTCAAAATTTTAACTTTGCGCATTTTTTTTTTCAGTTTGCGCCAAGAATTGTTCACTTGGCTAACTTCTTAATATATGGCAACCTATTTTCCTTTCCCTTTTTACATGAGCGTGAGCGGAAAAAAAGTCGCAATCGTTCCTACTTTCAAACAATTTTCTTTATATTTTTAATTATAATTGTTATTATTTTAAAGAATTTTTTTCTTTTCGGAATTTCATTTTAATTGTTTAAAGAAATTCATTTTTTCAAAGAACTGTTTTAAAATTTTCTATTTACTCATTCAAACTGCGTGGTTTAAATGAAAGGTGCATCGTTTACTTTTTTCAAATAATTTTCGTTATACTACATTTTTTAGTTATTATTTTAGGTCATTTTTAAATTTTCAGAATTTTATTTTAATTGTTCGTGTTTGTCTCTTCAGATAATTGTTTTAAAATTCCCTATTTATTCCTTCGTAATGGGCATTTTAAATATATTTATTTTAATATAAAATTTTCCAGAATCTGATTTTATTTATTTGAATTGCGTTTCTTTCGAAAGCATACTTTGTGACCCAGACTACGATACGTTTGAAAACTGCATATATTAAAGGAGAAAATACAGTAAAGCATAGTTGACGCGCCTTTCAATGGGCCGTTCAGAAAAGATATATAAATAAGAGAGATAAATAACTGACTCAGGTTGCTGGTGCAACGATCAGGATAACATGACTAACCTATAATTATAAGGTATATCTCCCACATCCTTAGAATGCCTTCGTGGTGTAATGGTCAGCACACTGAGCCGGTATTTCAGAGGTCCGTGGTTCGATTCCCGGCGAAGGCCGTGCATATTTTTCATGACTCCTGCTACTAAATAAATAACCTAATGTCTCTACATAATGCCCATTTAGAGGTGAAGCAGGCGGAATAATAAATAAATAAATAAATATAGGCGACATTTTAGCTTAGGATGACATTCATACATTGCTTTAAATAGATTTATCACCGTGCCCATTGCTTTACACAATTTTATCACCCTACATTTAGTTTCTTAAAATGTTATTCATATTTTAGTCAAATATTTTATTTTTGAAATGGCAAGAATCAAATATCATAAGATTAAAAAAGTTTTAAATTAAAAAAAAGAAATACTAAACTTTATACAAAAATTTGTTTTTTCGTCGTAATGGCTTGCTCTTTTTCTTCAGGCATTCTGCAAGTATATTAAAAAGCATCCAACTTTTCGAAACATCTTGGTATTTCTGAAATTCATTTTAAATAAAGTTATCGCCTTCCATTTCATAAGGGTCCCCAAACGGCCGAGCGGCAAAGTCGCTGAACACTGGTAGTTCGCTCCAGTGTTTGTATCCTTACGAACGGGCTGGTTGCATAGGCGTTTTCGTGGTTTTTCGCATGTGTAACTTGCATACGAGCTGGTTTCCTTAGAAAGTTCTTCACGAAGGCATCCCTCCTTTTAAGCAGATAGCCCTGCTTTGCCGTAACTTAATAATCCAATTTAATCCATTTCATCAGTATTTGGTCAGAGCCTTTATTAGTCTTTAGAGGCTAGGCATTTTGAAGGCATGAGATGAAAGGAAAGACTGGTTTCCTCGAGAGGGAAAACGTCTTTAGATGACATCCATATAGTACACCACTGGATAAATTCCTGAATCTTCAAATAATTCAATTGAGAAATCCTGGGATTCTCCGTTTATGATACGATATGATGTTCTGTGACGTAATTTAAATTTATACCAACCATATAGTCGAAAACCAGTCGGTCTTCGCGTTAATCAGCAATGATATCGTTTTTGTCTTTTCTGTTAGCATAAGCTCAATTCATGGTATTTGCTGATGTTATACGTCCAAGTATTTTCTCTTTGAACACCCCAAAACCTTGAAGTATTCTGGAAGTATATTCAAAAGCCTCTAACGTTTCGAAACATCTTAGTATTTCTGACAGCCAAATTCCCCTTCAAATTTTTGCTTACTTTTCTCCCTAATTTTCTTCTGCATTTATTTTCAGTGCTCACACAAGAAAATTAAGATTTTTCGACTGTTATACTTCCATAAATTTTAGATTCTTGTCAAATTTTTTAAAATATCAATTACATCAGTTGCGGTTCAACTGAAGACAGCTTTTCATTTTCTAGGCATTTTAACAATAAATAAAGTTTAAAGCAAAGTCCAAAGGATAAATATTTTAATTAAAAGAGTTTTGGCTAAATGATAAAGAAATAAAACAGTTCATAAAACATCAAACGAAAGTTCTCAATTTTAGACAATTCGATTTAAACGAAGTTAAGTAAACTAGCAGACGATAACACGGCAAATGTAAAATTTTACTATCACAAATACTTAAAAAAAAGGAAAAAAGAAAGAAATTAAAAAAAAATTAATCTGAACAAAATCATCTATAATTAAAAAAAAGTAGCTTTTCATATAGCATTAATAAATATTTATTATGCATCATTGAGGAGAAAAATTCTATATAATTAATTCTCCGTAAAAATTTATTTGAAATGTAAGGTTAAAAATAGCTATGGCAATTCACTGTAACAAAATCCATAAACAACATTTGGCATTATAATCTCTCAAAAAAAGATGCCAAATTTCAAATCGCTCCAATATGTAAATTCATGTATATCTTAGAAAATTTCGAATAAAAAACTCTAAGTTTTTGCAGGTGTGCCTAGAAATACATCTACTTTAAGATGATGTTAAAAATTTCATAGGTAAATTTCATCGAAAAATATATAAAAATTATTTAAAAATACAAATTTAAAAAATAAATCATAAAAAATGGGTGAATTTTATTTGGAATGAACCTAAATTTCTAATTCTAAAAGAAGGAATCAAGTAAGTTTAGTAAACAAAGAGATATTAATAAATATATACCAAATTCAATTAACATTTAGGAGCTAAAATTTTGAAAGCTAATATTTTAAAAACTACTCGTGAGATTTTTTACAAAACTTGGCAGTTTGGCATAATTTGAGACGTAGAATAGAAATATTTAAAAAAAAATGGTATGTTATTTCAGAAAAAGTCCGATTTTGTGTGAAAATACCTATGTTAGAATAATGTTATATATAAATCTAATATATATTCTAAGTCGCGCTTTCGAAACATGAGAAACGCAAGTTGAATTTCGTCAATCGGCCCAATGGAACGTGAGAAATAGAATTGACCCATTTTTTTTTGGCAGTGTACATAATATAATCTGATTATTATATTAGTACATGATGCAATACCAGTACTATGATTTTAATATAAGTTTTTCTTCTTTCTTTTTTTACTGCCGCTGTATTAACTGTGATTTCGAACACCGTCTCTAATATCGCTCCAGTCAACTGGAAGTTGACTCTTTCTTTCATGATGTCTTTTCTTTGTATAGTAGTAAATCAGGTTCAAGTTTTTCATTTCTGTTTACGAAGGCTTATAGCAATGTGTGATTAGTTGACAATTCTATTGTTGCTTTAACACTCTACTTCTACATTCCTCAGTCTTGATTCGATTTAAGAAGGAAAATAAATAATAAAATAACATAAACTTCATTAATACCTGGAACTTCTTTCCAGCACAGGTAAAGTCACATCTGAAGATTCTGTCGATGGAGATCTAGATACAGGTTTTCTTTTGGGAATCTTCAGGAAACTGACTCGCGTTTCCTGTTGCGGTATTTCAGTATACAAATTTTCAGAAGCACGTTTGTAATTCTCAGATGTAACCTGCAATAAATTAGAAATGCATTTGAATATATGGTATTATTTTTTTAATTTCTGCAATCCTCTCATTTTTCTGCAGTTTTTTTCCCTAATACGTGTGATATATGTTGATGCTAGAAACATAAATTTTTCCACTTTTTCGATAAAATTAAGTTACACTATGCTATCTAATATTTATCATCTAAACGAAGTTTGTCAAAGTACCAATATTAAAATGGTCATTTTACAAGACATGACACAATCCATTTATCACACACGCGGCCTGGCTTATCACCTAGATTAGCATAGATTTTGAATTGCTGCGAAACTGCATTATTTCCTCTGCGCTGCGCAGTGGTGAAAGGGAAAAAAGTGAAACTGTATTTAATTTTCAATGGAGGATTACTTGTCTTAATCATGGTTGTTCTGTGAAGTATGGAATGCTGATGCGGTTGCGGTAATAGAAGACAATAGGGGAAGTAGAAATTGACTGGAGTGCGGAATTGTGGTACCGGCCAGTATCCACTAGGTAGCAAGCTAATCATAGACTAAGTTCAATTTCGGTCACGAGAGGTATAAGATAAGTTTCGTTGCTAAGCAGCTAGGCCTTGTTAAGTCACAAAAACCGATTATTTGATTTTTCCTAAATGCTCTAACTTTTTGGCTTGGTATAAGAACCGACCAATCAAACGAAGCAAGCACAAACTGACATTCAGTCGACGGTTTCGTTGAGTTGGCTGCTCATTTACGCATGTGCAATTTTACCTTCCCTGAAAGCCCGGTAACACAGTATGAACAGATTTTGCGATTTTTATGTCTTAAGCCTTATGACCGAAAGGCCCTCATCTAAATGAAGCCTTATATGCTTAACGATAGGTAATACGAGAATTGTTTATCTAAAGTTGTTTCAATCTTCAATTGTTCATCATCCAATTTGCTCTGTCTTAGATAAAGAAAAATTAAAAATTATGTTCTTCATTTACACCCTGTATTCTCCGTCTGCTTATCGACAGAGTATTTCCCACTTAACACCATAAGAGTTATGGGCTCAATGACCTCAAGGTGGCGAAAATCAAGATAAAAGAAGTTACTTTTTTTCCTGGCTTAATTGTAATTGCAAGTAACAAACGAAAATTATAAACAGCAACATAAAAATTGTCGAGTTTGATAAAAGTGATGTTGAAATATGGCATTTTCAAGTAAAATAGGTTTTAACCCAATTGAAAATTTTGGAAGTCGCGAATGGGCAGTTTATAAAGCTAAAAATTTCTGAGGTTAATCAAGTTAAATTTTGAAAATAGTTTCACAAAGATTTTTAGCAATTATTGCTTTTAGTGCAAAATTGTTTGAGAGAGCACACATAAAAAAGTGTAAAACTTGGAGCAAAGCTTGGATGGAATTACATGAAATTCGGAGCTGAAAGGCCCTATAAACTTAAGTGAGTTTTATGAAGCAATTGATTTTTGAGAATATGAGAGTAAACGAAAGAATGCAAGATTATTAAACCAATTTCTTTCAAACTGTAGACAAATTTACGGAAATTTGTTCTGAGATACCAAAGGGGTTTTTAACTCCTTTCATTTTTATCAAAGAATTTTAAAGTTTCAGAATCGCAATGGAATCTTCTGATCCATTGCCACAGCTGTTCGATTAAACACGCTGAGGAACTGAATTTCCTTATGTAGTAATAGAAAAAGCATACAGTAGCCCGAAAGTGAATGTTTGGTGCGCTCTGGCTGCAGGTGAAATCTTTGGACGATTTTTCTTCATTGAACAGTCAGCGACAAGCGTTACATATCTGGACAGGCTAGAATACTATGCTTTCCTCAATTTGAACGCCGTCAGCTTCGAATTATCTTTCAACAAGACGGCGCTCCATTACCCTGGGGTTGCATAGTTCGAACGGAGCTGCATAAAACATCATGTGATTGTTAGATTGGTTGTGGAGGGTCGATACCATGGCAGCCAAAATCCCACCGACATACACTCCCTGATGCTTTCTATTGGGCATTATGCTAAGGACCGAGTGCACGTAACTGTAGTTCGAATATCGATGGCCTAAATCGACGAATCACTGAAGTCACTGAAAGAATACCTGCTGAAATGCTGCAAAACCCTTGGCGTAAAATTGAATATCGAATGGATATTTTACGGGCCACAAATGGAGCTCATGTGGAAGTTATTTAATGTTTAAAAAATTCGTTGTGCAAAACTGTTTTAAATTGTCTTTCCAAGAAAACAATAAACCTGTACGTACCTTATTGTTCTTATTTCTTTCAAATACGAAATGCGCTCAATAATTTTTGACTACTCTGTATAACGAAAACCCGAAAGGCATTTCTGAGAATGAGAAAGCTTTTAGATGTTATAATTGCAAGTGAAAAGGACACAAAACATTAGAATGTAGAAAAAATAAAAGCAAAAATCCTAATCAAGAACTATCAAAGAAGTTGTTTACTAAGCACTGTCACTACAAGACGAGAATTAAGAGCACATAACTGGTACCTTGATTCAGGCGTAACCGCACACATGTGGAATTACAAAAAAGTAAATTCATATCAATAACTGAAACAGATAATGAAGTTCAGTTGTCATATAATGAATTTATAGATATTAAAGGGAAATGGAAATTTGAAATTTATGCAAGTGTCCATTCATATTATACTAAATAATATATTATAAGTTTTAGGTTAAAAATCGATGGATTATACTTCCTCAAGCTAAAAATGAACTTAATTTCAGTTAACGTTGCAATGCAGTATAAGTGTACTGCTTAGTTCAGATACAACTATGCACGGCATTTTCTATTAATAGTATTTTTCTATTACTCAAAATTTGGGTAGTTCTTCTTTTCTGCGTATTTTTAATTGATTTTTGTTTATATGTGACTAGGAGATAACCGTGTACATCGGTTATTATCTTACCTCTGATAGCAGGGAATTCAATGTAGGTATTAATTTAGAACAGAAGCACAGTTCTAAAGCATCGCGCAGCTTAGAATTATATGCTTCATAACTTATAGCTATTATTATCAGGGTAAAAATATGATGTAGAAATACCCAGAAAGTTTGTGTCTTGTACTTTTATAAAAACAGAGAAAATAAAGAAATGCTATAAAGCAGACAGGACGTATCTAATCTGCGTTCAGTTCAACCTCCCGTTAATCGATAGTTGACAGATATTGCAAATCCAGATGCTGTGATGTTTATTCATGGCCAGTCTTGGCAATATAAATATCCAGTTGGAACCTGTTGATACAACAAGCACGGTAGGAGATGAAAGATTAGATATAAGGAATTAATTCCAAAATCTTTCCAGTGGCACCGATTTGGATCTACAGTTAAAATAATAATAATAATGCAATAATAGGCAACAGAACAATACAACTCAAAATACATTAGTTTATGTTTCGAACTGAAAGACAGATAAAATTTTATATGATTTATTTAATTTTTATTTCAATGAAGATTGTCCATAAAACAAAGAATAGTAAAAAAGTGAATTTTCTTTCTTGGTTTTCTTATTTGAAAACACAAAAGATCTGTGTATAGTGACGCTGCAATTTTGCATTGTTGTTTTAGTTTATGCATATAGAGAAAAAATGGCCACTGAACTGAATGATGACTTCGATTTACTGAACTTAGTTTCCGTGTAGGTATAATTAGAATTGCTTTACGGCGTGGCAATAGGCAATATTGTTTCACTGTTATCGCTTTGTTAATAAAGTATTTCGCAGAAATAAAATTTAGAGTGTTTTATACAGAGTGGGAAAAAATATTATTTCATTTGCGAAAGGGTTCGAAGATTTTAGATAGATTTACTGCGTCCTTGGTTTTTTGTTTAATGTATCACGTAAAAGCCAGCGGGGATTATCTTCTAAGGCAAGGGATGCATTTGTGTAGGAGCATAGCGAGAGGGAGCGGAGAAAGCAGTCTGTTCCTGCTGGTACGTTTTTAGGATTGGCATTTTTTATGACACATGATGTTATAGGGGTTAGTCAGATGGATCTCGGAGAATAAAAGAATGGTTGTGATTTATCAAAGCAAACTTCACTACAGTTATCTACCTAAAGGAAGGGACACCTTTTCGGAAAATTAAAATTTTCTATGAAGAGCTTAGAAACTGGAAACTGGGTCACATTCACATTACGAAAGTGGCACTGGCTCGTATTCACATTACCTATAGGATGAACCACGGAAATGTTCATGAAGTTAGTCTGATCCTAAGTTGAACTATCAATATTCAACAGTCTTTCTTATCCCCTCGGTAAGTGGTGAGGTAGAGCATTACAAGATGTTGAATTGTCATAAGAAATTTAATTACAAGAGAAAAGACTTTCCACTAGACAAAGTATTCAAAGAAATCATAAAGAGATATCAGCAGCTTCATATTTTTGCCATGCTTTATTTATTCCGCTGAAATTTTTAAATGAAAAATTTAAATGTTAACTATTAAAATATTATGACAATGATATACATAAGGAAGAATTATTAATCATAAATGAAATATTTCAGAGTTTTATTTCTGTTATTGTTTGGGAAGACGAAATAGAAAAGTAGAAAGACGGTTGCTTTGAACTTTTGTATTTTATTTTAAAATATAGCTTCCGAAAAGCAATAAGGAATATTGTAATATTATTTCAAAGTTTCCTCACATATACTGCAAATGTGTCTTCTTGTAAAAAAAGATTTTTTAACAATTAATATCTCTTAAGAAACACCTCAGACCTAAAAATGAATACATTAAATTTAAGAAACCTCACTGTAGAGTAATCTTACTGTAAACACCCTGCGTTTAAATGAATTTTTGTCAATTCGGTTTCATATAGCATCGTCACTAAGGGAAACTACATTATGTATATATCATTTGTACTTATTTCTGGATTGTGTATTTAACAAACAGTTCTTATTTTTAGTGTCATTTTATTTGTTATTTATTTATAATTTCATTTATTTTCTGTGAGACGTATAAAAGGTATTATAGGAAAATGTAACAAATCTTATTGTAATTTTATGTAAATATGTGCGCTTCTTGTGATCGCATTTTTTATGTATTTTTATTTATTTATTCATTTAATAATTATTATTGTATGTTTATTTATTATGTATTTTGTAATATCTTTGATTAGTAATCGCTCGTGTTTGTGCAAGTTAATTCGTGTAATACTTTGTATAGATATTAATTCTGATACAATCAGCACTGGGAAAAATTACTTCAGAATTATAGAGATATTCTTAAAGATGCTTTTGGACCTGAACTACAAATGTTGTGTGACAATTTGTTTCCTAACTTGTGACACACAGGAAGTTTCTAGAATACACATTTTCTGACAACTTAAAAGGGGTTTTAGAAATTCGAGTAGTTTCGCCCTCCCTTTGGGTAATTTTGTAAACAGGAGACTGTACAGAGCCATTAGTCAGCTGATAATTTAGAATTTTAGTCTATTACTGACTGCTAAGTTACTGAGATTATTGAGCAATATTTGTATAGCCTTTGTTCTCTGAATGATTTTGTAATGGGAGATAAGGAGAATTTGATTTATCTGTTCTCTAGTTCCTTTCTGCTGATTTTCTTCCATGTAAATATTGTTATAAGCTCAAACTGAACTAAAATGTTTAATTTGTCGCTTTTAGTCATGTTATTTAAGAAGCTATGAACGAATCTTTAATACATATAACATTAAATGAACATCATTTATTAAATTTATGTAGTAAAACAATGTCTCTTACGCGTACTGCTCCCGAGGATGGCTCATTTTCCGAAACAGTGTCATTATCATCTTCAACAAACTGTATATCTTCATCATTCTTCACCATTAGTGGAATTGTCACATGCCGTTCCGCCATGCTGTTGCGGCTTAAGATGTCCCACCTGCAACATTAATTAAATCTTTCGAAAATACGAAACAACAAAAAATTTGTATTTTAGAATTAGGTGCTTGTTGGTTACATAGGTATCCACCAATACACTGCCAAAAAATGCCATCAGTGACTCCAATTATCTCAAACATTTGTCAAGCCTAAAAGATTACCTGGTTCTTCTACAAGAATGAGATTTTTTTTTCGGCTTTTGTTGTTAATGTTCTCTCACTCTTTTTGAGGATAACGGAGAGTGCGGGATGGTTTCGTTTTAATTTTTTTATTTTGATATCCATTTCGATCCCTAGAATAGCGACCACACGCAAAGAAAAGAGTGTGTATGGGAATCTGCAAAATGGAAGAAGAAGTGGCAGAATGGCACAGCTTGTTTTCATTTTATATACACTATATATAAAAGTTTATATCGAGGCAGAGACAAGCTGTAGATAATAACAACCTGTTTAACATCATTTTGAATATAGTTGCTAAACAATACCTTCCGAATATCAGAAAATCAGATTTAATCATAAAATGGCGCTAGTAGATTATTTGCAGTGTTTTGTCGGTTTACAGAAAACCAAGAAATACTTAAAATATTCAAGCATGGACATTCTTCTTCGGTTTGAATAACATTTTAAGCTCATACTCGACAAAGAAATTGGAAGTACTAGACATCTGGAGCCCTAACAAAATAGTTAAAGCTGATTTAATAAACTTTTAAGTGAGTGTCCTTAGAAATTTAAATATTATTCCTATCAAACAATTTTACTATTATGTATGTTAGGGATTGTTACACTGAAAAATGGGGTGTTGTTCACGTCTAGGTGCGTCTAGTAAACTAACAATATAGGAGTTGTGATAGGAGGTAGAAGTTGTTTCGACATAAGATTAGACGTTTGCTTGTTCACCTAATACAAAGCTTTAAAGCGGAACAGATTTAAATGGCACTCAAGCATTTTGTTGAAACAACGATTAATGTAAAATTTTTATGGCATATATTTACGTACTCGTGATCAATCGTGCCACTGCATATACTAAAATATGTTTCTTTCTAGGAATTGAGAGTAAAGAAGGAACTGAGAGTAAAGATTTAATTTAGAGGTGGAAAACTACTTGTGAACTAGAATTCCTGTTCTATATCATAAAATGCTCGATCTGTTTCAATTTAATGTGAAAGCCCAGGTCTAATTTCTTTAGAAATGCGAAGTTCTGTACCAAGGAAATTAAGACTTTTGTTTTCGTATAATTAAACTCTGGTGACAGTAACTCTAAAGTTTATGTTAGTTAATAAAGTATCTTATTATTTTAGCTATAGCGTTACATCTACTTTCTTCAGCTCCCAGTAGGATGCAAATTAGCAAACATTAAAGAACAGAATTTGAAAGTTAAGGAGGTTGTGTTTCTTTCTGTTACCTCACTTCTTTGACCGTTCTCCGAAATTTCAATTACTAACTTTTGAAAATCATGTGCTTTCAGAGTCTTAATTTTTTAAGTAGCTTATTAAGACCCCTTCTTGGGCCTCATAAGCCCAAAGTTTGATGGGGTTTTGCTTTGTGAATTTCCAGTACTAATTACCTTAAACTCTACATTTTCTGTTAACTGAAATCTCGCAAGTAGCGGAGATTGTTTTGTAGGTTCGAACTGTGCAAATTGTTAAGTTTAAAGCTCTAACAAAAGAGTCGTTAAAATACCCTTCTAAATTTATGGTTGCCATTCTAAGATGAAGCCACAAACACATATAAGTCGCCTGATAGCCTCACTTGAAACTAAAGTTTAGTTAAGTGAGTGAATGGTTGCCTTAGATGTTAAAGAAAAAAAATGTAAAATAAGCAAAGCAGCTTACAACATAAAGGCTTTAGTTTTATTATCTGGCAATAATAAGTATTTTTTAGGATGTGAAGGGAAATATTTTTTGATATTTATATTAGTCCTTATTTTTTTAATGTAAAATTTACATAAGTAGAAAAGCATGAAAATATCAGAAATGCTTCGTCGAACTTTTTTTTTCTGTCTGTTTATAGCCATTTATAACCGTTTACAGGCTCTAGCCGTTTTTAGGCGTTACCACACTACTAAAGTTGGAAGCGGTAGTCTCTTTATTATGGAGGCACCTAACAGGTGGACCACCGTTGCATTCTATGAAGGGGAAGACAAATTATATCCGTGCCTTCTCCGGGATTCGGACCTGGGCCCTTCCGTACGGTAGTCAGAGTCATTAACCATTTTCCCGTTAGAGCGGCTACAACGCAGAACTATGAAGTATTTTGGTACTTTAGAGAGACCTTTTAATAGAAATATATTATTATTGTTTTCGCTTTGGGTTGTCATTAGTTTCTATGTGGGTCAGCTGGGATTTTATTTTCTTCAAACCATAATCTTTGCATATACATTAATTGATTTTTAAATCAAAGTATGTGTCGTGTTATAAATAAAAACACATCTCAGCTGATTAATTAATATTCTGATTTTTACTCATATATTTTGCATTTAAAATTGACACAGATTGCAGCAGTAGAATTTAATATTTATTTTTTTGTGAATTTTTTGTGCCAATTTCTCACCAATGCAAATTCTAGCGGGCCTCATCATGAACGACTTGAAGGAGTTCATCTTGCAAGGAATGTAAACAAAAATATGCATCTTTTGCTTTATATTATAATTTGCTTTCAAGCTTACACTTCTTAAGGGCCCTTTGCTTGTAAAAACGAAATATGCAGTGAATTTTTCGTTTCTTTACAAATTTAAATATGTAAATCCAGTTTCAATAAAGTACCTGAGGGCCCCTAACGGCCTCGGGCCTCTATGCGAAGTCATTCTTTGTATACTCCTATTCTCTGTTTACGTCCCTAACGTTAACGACACAATAACCTCGGATAGGAAGTGCTCGTCAAATCCAAGCGCATGTATCGGACTGCTAGTTTGAAGAGCGCGCATTGTCAGCTCTGATATTAGTTTTATGAACGCCTGCATGACATTGAAAATCTACATTTTCCAGCTCCTTACAATCTGCTAAAGTGTCTAGAATAATGCTAAAGGCATTTTGACCCTCAGAGTGATCGCTGTCGTCAGGAAAATGCAATGTATCGTCACTATTCTCTTCCTTACACTTTTTGAAGGATGTGAACTCTGCTTCCACTTTTTCCCATGATTTATTTACTCAAGAAATCACACAGCACATGAAGAGGTGCATGTTAATACTACTGTAAACTTAATTCTTTTTATGGCCTGACTTGAACAGTTTTTATGACTGCTGCTCCCACATTTCTTGTGTATATCGAGTCTAATTCGTCGGTGTTTTATCCATGTTTTCAATATATTAATTTTCAATATTAGATATTAATTAATTTCAATATTAGATATTAATTAATTTCAATATTAGATAATAGGTGGTCGTATTTTTGTCTCATACCAATAACAAACTTGTGAAAACGTGTGACTTTAAGGTCAAGATCTTGGAGTGATTTCTGCTCCATTTTTCTCTTCTTTCGGATTACCAGATTTTTCCTGTTCACGAAACAATTGCACTAAACTACTGTTGCTTTCTTTAAATATTTGACCTTTTTTTGGACTGGGCCGTGCTGACTTCAATACAATATTTCTTGTAACAACATAACAATTATGCCTCTGTACTCTTTATGCAAAGCTTTCTGAGTCTGTCCCACAAGTTATTTCTCTCTTCATAGAACATTTTTCCATTGGCATTCCTTTAATAGCACCTTCATTCTTTCTCCAATCGCTTACAATTTTGCTTTATATCGAAAGCCCTTCCTGCAGCGAACGTCCAAAAACGTCCAAAATTTACAAATTGTACGCTGATTACACTTATTATACCTGAATATACCACTTATTACCTGAACACATGACACAACCTAGAATGAAACTTGTTGGAAGTACATATGAGTTCGAGATTCGGCATATCTTTTATAATCAGTAAAATTAATTTTCTATGCAGTGCTGCCAGATGCAAAAAAATAAACTTGTTAAAGATACACGTGTCGTTCATGATTCGACACGAGCTTTTACAGGCAGTGCAAGCAAATAAAATTTGTTCCTGATGATCTAAACTAAATTCATAGGCCATTGTTAGTTTGGGAATAGTCTTATAGCATAGCTATATGAAAAAACTATAAAACTTGGATGAAATTCCGTACCTCTTCTTATCTGCGGAAATATACGGTACTTAAATAAAATAAAAAGAGAGAAAATCAGAATGGATTTAGATTCTAATGTCATACCAGAGGGTTTTTTATACTCTCGCATAGCATCTCTGGTTTCCAATCTGCTCTTGACTTAGGCCTAATACATTTTTTTGTCTTTACAGCTTTGTTATTAAGCATCGCTTTCTTCGCGCTTAAGGCACATATAATTCAACAGCAAAATCATTTTTTTTTAAGCAGCATGATTTCAGTGAAAAGAGGCAATTTGCCCAGAAGGACTATTAATTTCGTTTTGGCATTTTGCGTTTATTCACTAAAAGCTTTGTTTCACTTTCCAAATTGTTGCCACCAAATATTATAGCCCTGTATTATATTTATAGAAATTAAATAATGAAGAATCTGCATAAATGTATTGTTGCGTTCATACGGGTACGTAATGAATTGAATGCATAAGTCGATAAAAAGTTAATAAAATTTATTCTTTTCACAAGAAACAAAATAAAATGCTGAAATATTTGCTCAGAGATATTCGTACAGTATCACAGTATCTGAAACGTTAAACAGAACTCAACTCAAAACCGAGAAGTTAATTCGATCTAACAGCGAATTCGGTACAATCAGTAGCAGCACTAATTAAAAACTACAGTTCGCATAACAACAACAACTGAGCTGAGATGTTTTAATCTGGCTTTTATAAGCTTTTTAATCATTTACGAGAATATTCTGGTAAAATCTATTTTCTCAATTTTTCTGGATAGCAACAACAATTACGAGATAACTATTTATTAAATGTTAAATGCACGCGCTCTTGTGTTTTTACTTTTCGGGCGTAGCTTTTTCTTAAATTTCGTCAAGGGCTGCATTGCACTGGAAAATAAAACAATTTTACTTACAATTCTATCAAAATAGCAAATTAAATACAAAATCCGTAACACTGCCTCTTTCCCAAGGACTCAATCTTCCGGGCAGTACAATCCCTGGACAGGAAGCCAAACTTACAACTAATGCAATAACAAACATTACATTACAATAACAAACAACATAAACAATAATTGTAATAAGCAACTTAAAACAAATCAAATATTATCAGATGCTAAATACAAATCAAATAATAACAAATTTAGAAACAAGAAGGACCATGGTCTTATACTATTTTACAATTATATACACTGCGTGCTATGGCCATAGTAAGGAGCTAACCTGTCGTAATAAACAACTTTAGATTTAGAGCTCGATGACTTACGGATCCGAACCACGACGTCGTTCAACTTGTTTAGGACTGTGTATGCAGGTGACTGCAATTTCGGAGAGAGTCTGTCCGTCGAGACGGGTTTCACAACCACGCCTTGTCTATTTCGTTGAATCGATGTCCAGTAGCTCTGGTGTCGTATCAGATCTTCATCTTCTCTGTTGCCAAGTTGACTCGCTCTCGCGCAGAACGGTGCATCACTTCAGACCGGGCCTGGAGATCTTGAATGCATTCCTCCGGCGATGAAGGTGCATCCGGAGATCGACCAAACAAAAGATCACAAGGCAGACGAAGGTCACAACCGAAGAGCATCTGGAATAGAGAATTGCCGGTAGTATCGGGTTTCTCTTCGATCCTAGTATGATTTCGGCTGTTATTCTGAGCCGGATCTTTCAGACAAGACGTCGGCGTTTCCAGCTGAGTATCCCTTCTGATGGTCGATCGTCATATCCTCAAATGCTGAAAGCAGTTTGTTATTTTTGAAGTCCAAGGAAAAATTATATTTCCTTAAAAAGTCCAATCCCTGAATGCAAGGATCTGTAATATCCGACGCATATGCCGTGTGCTGGTAGGCGGCACTTCCAAGCGGGATGGTCACGTTTAACTTCCAAGCTATGTCAATTTTATGACCAGTCGCAGTCTGGAGGGTAACACAGGATGAGGTCCAAATTAGCTTATCTGTAAACTGTTCAGCTAAATCTTTCCGAATGATTTTAACATTAGCTCCTGTGTCAACCATCATAGTGCAAGGAACTCCACTGATATGGCCATTGATCGATAATCCATTACTGTTGCCACTCACTGCACGGATCTTGAGCGCTTTAAAACGGTGTTATTCATTATCTGGCAACCTCCGTTCCTCGATATGGTAATTAATTTGTTTCCTTCGTCGTTGCTGGGAAATCGTCTTAATTTCCGTGCCATCTGGTTCTGCAGTTCCTTCATACGTGGCCTTCAGCTTCTCAGTTCCAGCACTTTTGTTTCTGGTCTCTCCTTTTCCGTTTTATACCATTTAATGGTCTGTTTAACTTGTATGTCTTCCGTGCTCTGGGGATGTTCTGAAGGCCTTCAACATTGCAGTTCCAGCACTTTAAAATTGGTTTCTTTTCACTAACATTCTTTCTCAAGGCATAGAGTTCTCTGGTTAAATCGTCTATCTTATATTTCGTGCCTCGATATCGCATTTCCAACACTTCACAGCCATTTTGTTCTCACTCCTACTCCGTATCAAAGAATTGACTTGTCTAGATAAATCATCTAAACGAGCCATCAGTTGATCCACTGCCTCGTGGCTTTGACTGGCTGGACACAGCTTTGACTGGCTGGCGGTCTCTACGAGTTGCTTGCTGGGCTGCCTGGAATTTCATGCCGAACACTAGAGCGCTTTGCAAGTACTAGGCATCTCCCATTCGTAGAGCCTTCTGTATTTACAGTTCGCATAACAACAGCAACTGAGCTGAGCTGTTTTAATCCGGCTTTTATAAGCTTTTTAATCATCCACGAGAATATTCTGGCAAAATCTATTTTCTGGATTTTTTTGGATTGCAATAGCAATTGCTGTTGAACTGAATTTTATGGTTTAAGGGCGAAGAATATATGTAATAAATAAAGGAAACACACAAAATGTTAAAACAACGCCCCTTTGGACGTAATTTGAAATCTGAAACTTTTCAGTTTTTTTTTCAAGTCCAAAGAGACTTTGTCCCTGAAGGACTATTGTTTTCGTTTTGCGATTTTGCTTCGGAAACATTTAATGTCGGTTCACTTTTCAAACTGTTGCCAGTAAATGTTGCAGCCCTGTGTTATATTTAAAGAAATTAAATAATGAAGAATCTGCATAAATGTGTGTATATTTCTCCAAATGGGTTAAAACAATGGTACCTAGAGCCATCCAGTTTTGAATAACGTACGTTTGCACCCGAATATGCGCATATGGAAGCCCAAATTTGGAATTTTTTTTATTATATATTTCATATTTTGTAAAACCTTAATGAATTTTTGATGAACAAATTCAAACAATTTAAAAACGAGCAACGGCAACACTCAACGGGGGGGGACCACCTTTTTATCTAAATCACGCGGAACTGTGTATGGGAAATTCTAAAGATATACTCATTTTAAAATTATTTTGCTATATTACTGTTGAACTGAATTTTATGGTTTAAGTGTGAATAACATGATATTTAATAAATAAAGGTAGCACACAAAATGTTAAAAAACGCCCCTTTAGACGTAATTTAAAATCTGAAACCTTTCAGTTTTTTTTTTTTTTAACAGTTAAACTCCTTATGCAGCACATAGTATTATACAGAGTTTACAGAGGTAAGTAAAAAAAGAAACAAATACTACAACACAAAAATAAACTAAATTAGCAAATACACAGATGAAACGTAGAAAATAAAACACAACGGGTGCGATCAACAAGAAGGAAATTCTTCGTCAACAAAAAACAAGGAAAAGACTTGCAAAATCTATAGTAAGAAAGTTTTTATCACATTGGAACAATAATATATCTGCAGAAAAGTCAAGGTTTAATAAATTTTCGTTCGACAGTCGAATTAATATGCGGCAAATACGAATTAAGAATTGAATTCGAAAAACCTATTTCCAAATATTACGCATTACAGTAGACGCATAATGTTTTGGAGATGTTCCGCTACTTTTAGAATAAGAAATTTAGTGTTTATCGAAAATAATTTAGAATAGCATAAACGCACAAATATTATCAATGAAAACTTGAAAGAAAAATTGGAGTGTAAAGTACATACAAGTTCTGTGAGGATAATGATCCTAAATATATAGCTCTAAATGTTCGCTTGTGGTTTTTGTAAGCTGCTTTGAAGCTATCAATACTTCTGCATACCCTCCAGACTTAGATCGTACAGAACATGAATGAAGCGAGTTGTATTAAAAATACGGAAACATGGTATCTTCTATGGAAGCATAATATATCTTATCATGTTAAGTAGTTCTTATATACGAGAGCAAATAGTAAATATAGAAACAGAGTGAATAGAACACTCTTACACGAAAACATTATTTGGAGCCATGCCAAATCCCTTGAAAAGTTAATTTTAGCTAAAGAATAAGTAGAGAAATATCAAATGTTCCATTATTTTCATTTGTTTTAGTAAATATAAGCTTTTTATTCAAAGTTTCCGAATATCTATGCGAGTTCATTTTTAAAACTTTTCAATAAGTTATTATTTTTATCAAAAATATTCCGAATTTTTTTCCAAATCAGTAAGGTTTTGAAACACACTCATGTCCATAAATTAAGGATAATGTAAAATCAGGTGAAGGAAGAATTAGAAGCAAAACAAATTTGACTTATTTGTAAAGCTTATTTATTAAACAAAAGGTAAAGAGCAAAAAAAGATGCTATATAGTATGTTTGATATTATTAAAAAAATTACCTATTTTGTCTCCCTGGAGCAAATTACAAAAAAAAAAAAAAACTATTTACGAAAAACCAATATTACATGGTTGGTATGATTGCTATTACATTTCATGTCTCCCAGACGATGCAATACAGTCCGTACAACGCCTAGGCATGCTGAATATCAAATTATCGATCTGATCTTGGGGAATATTACACCACTCAAAAAGCAATGCTCTCCGAAGTTCCGGTAGACATGTAGGAGGAGGTTGAGGGCTGCAACTCGTCGGCCAAGCATGTCCCACACGTGCTCTACTGAATTCTAGTCCGGTGAGAATGCTTGCATTAGTCCATACGGGTGATATCCTCCGATTGAAGGCATTCGCTTGCGATATTTGCAAGGTGAGGATAGGCGTTGTCATCCATAAACACAAACTGTGCGCCCATGGCGCCCCGAAACAAACGTACGTGTTGTTCCAGAATGACGTCCCGATAGATTTGGCTTGTCATGGTTCCAATTTGAACATACAGGTCAGTTCTGGAACCCAGAATAATTCCACACCAAACGAGCACTCCTGCACCACCGTAACGGTGTCGTTCAATGTTTTTTTCTTGGTGGTAACAGGTACCTGGAACACTCCATATGAAAGTCCGGCGAGAATCAGACTGCAAGCTAAACCTGGACTTGTCAGAAAACATCATACAAGCCCACTGTTGCGGTGTCCACAATGCATGCTAACAGCAGGCTAACAGCAGGCGACAGTGAGTTGCAGTAAGTGGAACGCATTTGATAGGTCTACGAGCATATAGACCAATCTGTCCTAAGCGTCTGTACACGGTCTGCCTTGAAATTGTCGTACCAGTGGCTGAAGAGAGCTGAAGACACAGGTCTGAGGCTATACTCCACCTGTTTCTTTTGGCAGTAACTGCCAAATACCGGTCCTCATTCGGCGTTGTAACTACACTATTCTACCACGTAAAAAATCATCCAAATGCGTCCTTTGTGTCATAACTATTCGGTTATTGCACTGAAATGCTTATAAAGCGCCTGCAAACAATTTTACTTCTTTGCCTGTATTCCTTATATATCACTCTCTTACACTCTCGTCATTGTGATCTACCATCGGTGTCATCTGGTTACTTCCTGAAATTTGCATATGATTCTTGAAGATGTGTGTAGTGATTTTACAGGTGATACATTTATTTTAGAGTTCGATTTCCGCGTGACTCCGAATTATCCTTAGTTTATAGACATGAGTGTAGATAATCACAGTATATAGGAAAGCAAAAAGTAATCATTATGGTAAAATTTAGTAACTCATATTTGCAAATAAAAGAAAGAAAAAAAAACAATCCAAAAATAAATGTGAGCCACTCTAAAATTCTAATCACCAACCAACCTGAAATGTTTCACGTTATTCACCTAAATTCTTTGAGTGAATTTATTTTAATTTATCTTTTTGAAGAGCCGAATTATTGAATTAAATTATATTATTTTAAAATATGCTATATTTTTAAATTTTAAGTTATTTTACATTCAATTTTTTTTTTTCAAATTTGTATGTTGTACATATTAGAATATTAAAATATTTATTATTAGAATTTCTGACTTTATATGTAAATGTCAATGCAAATTTAGAGTGCTTAATCAAAGAAGAAACTTTTAAGGCGTTATCATGCATTTAAAATTTATTGTTTCAAGATTTCTTTCGAAAAAAATATTATCAAGAATAGAAATTAAACTTTTACTTTACTATATCGAAAATAATACGCAGTTCTGTGAATAAAATATATTTTAGTTATATAATGAATTTTGCTTGGAAAATACTCAAACTATTTAACATGAAAATTTCCATAATTTCCGCTGTTGAAACCGTCTTACTGCCGTTAAATTCAAAAAGTGCTGTTAAAACGTAAACCTACAACAAAAAATCTCCCTTTCAAATAAATTCAGTTTTAAAAATGTTAAGACTGTTCTTTGTAATATTTTAGTTAAAAGGCCAAGGCTACTGTTTTGTTTATAGTTTTTGAGATGAAGCCAGTAAGCACATTTCGTTAGAAATGTCTCGTACATAAGTGAAGAAGTGATATCATGCTGAAACAGAATTTAGCCTAGACACAATGAAAACGTTTTCATAAGTCTTTCTGTTTTATCAGTTGTTATTTTTGTTCTTTGTTGATCGATACTTTTTCTTATCACTTAACTCTGAAACTACAGTGTCTTTTATACTGTGGTTGAAATTGTCTAAAAAATAACAGGTAGTTTCCTGCTTCCGTATGCGCTGTTTTAAAATAAAAAAGGAACAAACACGCAAAACTCAGATTCTGCTATTCAAATATTTCAAGTTTTCAAGTGAAACTACCAAATTCAATAATTAAATTGTCAGGACTGAGTGTTCTGTGCATGTTCCTTGCAAACATTTTGAAGTAACTCCTTCTAAACTACAGTCCTGCTCTGGAACAGGGAGCTGAAAAATATGTTGGCTTTGCTCTGATGTAGATACTGTGCTGGAGAATAACTGCACTTGAAAGGGATTTAAAATCCTCCTTTTATTAAATCACTATTATTTACACACTTCCAAACTCGGGAGAGATACAGAAAGTCAAAGACCACACTTGGGCCTAACTTAACAATCAAATAAATTTAATACTAAACCTAAAATAGAAATGTAATTAAACTTTGCTTCGCAGAGCAAATCGCGGAGTTTGGCCTCTAACTAAATGGTGCGTAGCAAGAAATACTAATACTAGCGCACTTCAATTTATTTCAATATGCAATCACGTAGTAAGCACTATGGCTTATAATTTTAGCTGCTAGCTGGTCAGACGAACGTCGAGCAGAATGACCGTGATCTGAGACTAAAGCTCTCTCACACTAAGAGGTTTCTACCTCTGGTTTAAATAGTACTTGGCTGTACTTCAAATTAGCATAAGCTGAAAACACGCGCTTCTTCTGACGGGAAGTTGAAACAGAGAGGAGATAGAAAGATTTAAATTAAAATAAAACTTGGTTAGTTTAACTAAAACCTTACAAAATTACTAAAATATTTTCCAAAGTTTAAAAGCCTTCTGTTTTGCAAATACAGTGGAATCTTGACTCACGAAGATCTTTGATCACGAACAATGGTTTGCTATTAAAGTTTCTGAGCAAAAAGTGTCTTGAATGACGAACGGTATCTGTCATGAATTCAGCTTGAAGGAAATTATGAACAGATTGTGGTGCAGGCGGAGACTTTATAAGTTTTGAAACCGAAGATTGCATTGCTATCTATGAAAATTTGTCTCTAGACAGTACCTTAAGTTAACGACGAAGACGTAAAGGAGTTTTAGAGGGTCACAAAAGGAGATCTGCATGAAAGAACTTGGAAAGCTTTAGAAGCAGTGACAAAATGTGACTGAACAGGAAATACCTTCAAATGAAGAATAAGGAAGAGAAGATATGATTGGAAAATCTTCTTAAGAATAGTGCAAAGTTCATGAAACTATATAACGCAATAATAAACCACATAAAAATTTTTCAATAACAGTCCCATTTTTCACTTTAGAAGTATTTTAAAACATACAAATCACGTAAATGACACACAAATCACATACAAATCATACAAACATTTAGCTCACTATACAGAGTCTACGTGCTCTTTTAGGGAGCATACAGTGTTGACTCTACGTTGAAGACGAAGCAGGGAATTGTCGCTATGTCTTTAAGAATAATTACTACAGAAGAAAAGCTTAAATAACTTTTTTTATTTAAACTAAATTAAAACAGGTGCACGCACTTCATGCCCACAAATCACCACCAATTGTGGTTACGTAAATAAACAGAAAATAAGAATATAACAAAGTACTAGTAAATTAAGATAGCTAATGGCTGGCTTCTTCGCTTAACTAACGCTTATTGGCTGCACACAGCAAAGCCGGCCCTAGAGCTATCAGTATAAATCTGAAAGGTGTCTAGCACCGGGTAGAGAGTTAATTTTTAAACGTGCAGCATAAACTCGGAAGTAAGTTCCGCTACTACTCTTTTCGAACTCTTGAAACGCAGCTTAAAGACTGCTTCTGAAACACTTTAGAATTTGCATCTACGTCATAAAAAATTAACTTTTCGGCAGGAAACTGAAATCAGGCGGGAAAGGAAAGGAAAACTAAAAATGATTGGTTAGAATAAAATAACGATTTTACAACTAAATGCTAAAATAATTTATACTTTTCTCTTTTTATGAACTTCCACTTCTGCTGTCAACTCTCTTTCGTGCAAAATTAGGTTATATTTTTGCCTGTTTTATGTATTTAGTAGTTTGTTTATCATTTTTATATTAGATTTAATGACTTCCATAATGGTTTTAAATTATAAACTTTAAGTTCATATCACAAAACCAGAAGAACTCGTTAAATCTAATAATCGGTAAATAAGCAATCATCTGTGGTCTGAGAACAGGTAATTCCCTTTTCCATAAATTTCGACGGTTTATTATCATTTCGGTGGAATGAATTGTATTCGTGAACCGAAAGTTCTCTGTGAGTTCAAGCATTCGAAAGAATAGTTTATGCTTTTATGGTGGAAAAGTAGTATAGAAAACTTATATATGCTTCATAAAAATAAAATTATTATTTTTAGCTTGTTCCATTAGTGTATTTAATGTTAAAAAAAGCTTTGATATTTCTTATCATTTACATTCAACTGTAGAAACTTAAAGAGTGGATTAAAAGATTTTAGGAAAGAAATACGTAAAATAATGAATAACTGTGAAATGTTTCTATTTGAATATCAAGTGAGAATTATTTTAGTTTGCAATTTTCCAGTTTTTATTAATATACCCCAGAGAGTGTTTAATTTTAACAAAATATCTTACAATACAATTTTATAAATTTAATAAATTATTTATCGATTTTTTAAATGACTGAAATTCTTTAAAAGTTTTTATAGATTTCAAAGTTGAAAAACTTCGGAAATTTTAAGGGAAACATACTTTATAAGACCTACTTTTTAAGAAAAGATTTCATCGAAAATCAAATTCTCGAGTGTAAAATGTTGAGCAAATTCGAATGCAGAGATTCGGAATACAGTCGTGTTCAAACTTATGTGCTGTGCACATTCTAAGAAATTATTATAGCTATTAAAGGCACATATCAATAGAAGTACATGCAAAATGTATATGCATCGGAGAATTAGAAAAAAACCTTCAGTGTATGTACATATTGAATGCCCTTTCTAGAGATAGATGATCTTGAAATTAAGAAGATTGTCTATTCTTTGAAGAAGAAAGAAAAGCCTTCGAGAATAAATGAAAGTAAATTCAGAAGAATCTCCATTATTCGAATAGTCTGTTTTTCAAGAAAACTGATATAGAAAAACTAGTTGTTCGAGTGATCAGCTATTGCAGAGGAAGAAGATACGGAAGAACAGTGATTTTCCGTATGATCCATTATCCAATAAAAAAAAAAGAAAGAAAGAAGAACGTTGATTATTTCTAGGAAAGAATGAAGGGAATCGATTAGAATAACAATGAAATCGTTAAAATTATTTTGAATAGCTATTGGCTAATTGCCTGAAAGCGTCTAGGGAAAAAGATTCAAGTTTGTTTGAGAATTCTTCAAAATTTTGCACTTGTTTTTTTAAACAGTTGCTAATTTAGTTCTTGGATTTCTTTCAATGACCGTTTTCACCTTTACCTACAGTTTTTCTTTCATTCTTGATGTTTATTTATTTTGAATTTAGTGCGCCCAAGTCTTCTAATCTGAATAACAAATTATTAATTTATTGATATTTCGATTATCTACAGTTTATGCAAACGCATTATTGAATTACGATACCTAAATGCAAAAGACTTGTATTTTTAACTAAAGTCAATTTAACAGTTATGAGTTGTTCAAAAAACATCGAACAGCAGTAACTGCGGATTATGGTACCTCTAATTAAATAATTATGATATAAAATATTGAAAAGCCTCTATTAAATTTATGAAAGAAGCTACGTCTGAAAGAGATTTATTATCTGAGAAATCATCATTGCCAAAAGAAGACGCGCGTTACTGTGATATAAGGGTCATGAACGGGACCGTGGTCTGGTAGAATTAATTTAGGAAATTCTAGGATTCTCTCACTGGGATAAAGACGATCTTAACTAGTGGTGTGGACTGTTTGGTTTACTCGAAGTACATTATTCTATATTC
>KK115354.1:384373-398495 GCA_000611955.2 Stegodyphus mimosarum
ACTTTACATAAGAAGTTCATGAAAATTCCAGTACAGACTGGCGGGAAACGAACCTGGGTCAAATTAGAAGTGGTTGATGTCTAATAATTACCTTGGTCTCTGACAAATTTTATACAATGGATGGCAACAGAAAATCTGAATCTGGTTTGTTATTATTTAATTTCTATGAATTGCATGTAGCTGTTCGAAATCAAATTTGGAGAGAAACTGAAAATAATAATATGAAACAGGTGGTGATATAGAAAATATCTAAAGTCCAGTAACAGTGGAAATTTCTCAAGCCCTTGAAACTGTATTTAGTTGAACTGAAGTACAAGAAAAGGTTAGAAGAATAGGATTCAAGAGTAACTTCAAAAACTTGAAAAAAGAGCTTCTTCAGTGACATGCAAACCAATTAAATATCACTTATTGTTTGGTATTCATAATGTTTAGGAAATTTTCTTGCATCGCCACGTGAGCTCAAGTTGCCACAAGCTGGTAATAACTAATGCGGTAAAATAAAAAAATAAAGTCGCAAATCTACTCGTCAATTATAGGATAACTACTCTGACACACTTTGCAGCATCTTTTGGTCGAACCGTGCCTTCTGCCTGATACAGAGGAATTTGACTGTCAAGCAGGGTCTCCATAGTTGCATAATTAGATACAAATCTAAATTATCTACTAAATATTTTATACAAAAGCAATGTTGACTTAGGGTAAATCAAATATCGCAACAGAAGCTCTGCACTTAAATAGAAATGAAGTAGTAAATAAAAAATATCACCGATTCAACGTTCAGCGAGTAATATTTTAAGTCTGTTTGTTCTCCTGTTGTTTAAATTTTCCACGTCATTACCATACAGAATATAAAATCTTCTTGAAGAAACAAAAAAAGGCAAGAAAAAATCCAAAGTGGTATGTTTAGTTCTAAAGAAAAACAAACTTTACAAGTTAATGAATAAGCAAAACATTCTACAAGGATTATATTACTGCATTTTTGTTGGGTGAGAAGCAAAAATAGAACTTTATTCAGTCATTCTATTCGTTCAGATAATCATTACAGATTAAAACCATCAACAAGCAGTAATAAGATAATTGATTATTGGTTCAATTATCACTGAAGATAACTCAATTATTATCGAAGGTTCTGCAAATGATAATTTTACTGCATAGGTTTTAAAGATTTTCCCAAGCACATAACCAAATCAAATTAATCAAAATGTGAATCATCAAATCAACCAAGTATTGGGTTTTGATGAAAGTTTCTCGCCACCGTAAATATCGACTGCGCAAACAGCTCGTGTTGCCGTGTTTAATTATAGTTTGCCAAACGATTTTTAGCATTTGAAAGAAAGAGACTTGCCTTAGAACACTACATTGTGAAATTTGTAAAAAATATCGTTATCATTAAGAAAAAAGTGTCTGAAATGAAACTATCAAGCTAACAGATTAGAACTATCATTTATTTCCAGTTCTGTTGCAAAATGTCAGCTACAAAATGTCACCAAATTATGTGTATAGCTTTAGGTACTAATATTGTATCATAAAACACTGTGAAGGTTTGGTACCGAAAGTTCAAAAACAAAGACTAAGACATTCGAGAAGCAAAGCGCTCTGGCCGGCCTACTGATGATGATGAGGGCCGCCTGCGAGAACTTGTGGAAGAAAATTAGTGTGTGACCACTCGACAGTTTGCTAAGGAGTTAGATGTTAGTACCATGTCCATTAGTCGTGCTATGCGTCGCATAAACTTCACGTACAAGTTCATTCGCTGGGTGCCGCATCGGCTGACTCAAGCAGATAAGGACAGATGGGTTTGGCTTGCACTAATGTTCTGTTCTATCAGTGCAAAGACACACGAAGAACATCTGAGGAAAGTTAAAACTCTCGGAAGAAGGGTGTATAGCGATATGCTAGTCCGTGTTGATGCGAAGAAAAGACGTCGAACTGAGTTCCGACGCAAAAAGGTAATGTTCCATCAAAATAATACAGGACCGCATGTGTCTACATTCACCGGCTGAACTCTGAACGGACTCGAATGGGATCTTTTGTCATACCCACCATATAGCCCTGACATCGCTCCTTCAAACTTCTACATTTTTTCACACCTACAGCTACAACTTGCTGGTGCTATCTTCCATTTTGTAAAGGACGTCCCAAATGAGATTGATTTGCTTTCGGACTCGTGGCCACTAAGTTTCCGAGCCGAAAGCTTTGAAAAACTACTAAAACGTTGTCAAAAAATCATGGATTTGGGTGGTGATTACTACTCGCACTAAAATTACTGCTTTCATGTTCTTTTTCCTAACATTTTTAAGAACGTTTTTTGGCGGAAAACATTCTTTACAACCAAATACATACAGTTGATCTTCGATAAGTGAAAACTGAAGGAAGCAGAAAAAAGTTCCAATTATCGATCTCTGGAAGCAAGAAGATTGAATCTATCGATATTCCAAAAGTAATATCAAAATTTTCGTGATAAAAACAGCTCCAAAATGTTTATAAGTTGTTAGAAGATAAGAGAAATAAAGAAAGAGTAGCTATAAGTTTAGATAAGCAAATTCTTAGTATCTTCACCTAATCTTAATAAGGAGAAATTGCTTATTGTCTTCAACCTATCAAACAATCGTCAGTTCTTCAATTCTGTCATAATTCTTGTTTTTAGACAAAGGATTTGAGGAACATCGATGACATCGTCGACTCCGCTTCTTCTTGCTTAGAAAACGTTTGGTATGAGCACATCTTTAGTATCAGAATAACCTACTAATGTTAACTGATAAGTACCTGAACGCAGCGCTGAAATCGAGGGCACTAAACCACCGGAAAAGAATTGAAAGCGCCTTAGAATAAACAGTAAAGGCAGAGTAACGTCAAATGTACAGATACTAGGAAGCACTTCATTTTGCCCCGTTACTTCTTAAATAATTAAGCTTCCTAGACTACTTTTCTAACTCTGGAATATAATTCTAAGTTGGAAATGTAAATTTCTAACATCATTCCGTTTAGTGACTAATATCTAGTCCCATTTTCGTTAACAGTTCAAAGCTCAACATGAGCCGAACTTGGTTCTATACTATTGTCAGAGCGCATATCCAGATTATTAGGAATTATCTAAGAGCTATCCTAAATGAAGTATTGAGAGAATAATTATGCTGAGGCTTTCCAAATGTAAATATAGTCGAGCTATTTTTATGGTAATTCTCGAATTCAGGCCTAAAAATGAATTTAAAACTCAAGTAAAAAATATAGCTTTCTTTCATTAGATAGAAACTGAAACGATGTTCCTAGAGCTTGTGAATTTTAAAAGTAAATAAATGAAGAAATTTAAGAGAACAAATAAGTGGTGTCGCATTTAGAAAACTAAAGGCCCTGGTTCAAAACTTTAAAAGATTTACTCATCTTAATTTTTTTAAATGCAATAAGATTACTGAGGTACAAGTCAGTATTTCTTCATTTAACATTATTTAAACAAATATTATATTTCATCTTTTTGTATACATTGTTTTTATAGTTTTAGTTTGTTACATGCTTTATAAAATATAAGCTTTTGCCTTTTAAATCAGACTATTTTTCTGGATGAAATTAGAAAAACGAACATAAATCATTTTGTAGATTATAAACGTCTGTTAATTAAATTACTGAGATAAAAACAAATTAATGTCATTAAAATGTTTATCGAATTGATAATCAAGTTTATAAATGAAATAAAAGTTTATGAATAAAACTGAATGTTCAGGTGTTTTCCTAATGAGAAGGAATAATTTATTCTTATGGTTTTTCCCCCAGTGTTAGAAACACTTATTATCTCTGCTGTAAAAACTATAAAAAAGCATTTTAACGATAGTCTGACAATGATCAAGTTTTGATAAAATCATGGAAACTAAAATAGAAAGTTTAAAATAGTATTTTTGGTTCTAATTTTACCTTTTCAAAATTAGAATTAGAAGACGAAAAATTTCTTTTAAATATTTTAGCAAAATTTGGAGACTCTTTTGAAAATGGAAGATCAGGACACACGCCTCGTTTGCACTTGCATGAATCAGGCTCTGCAAATTAGCAAAACATTTATCTCTGACTGCAGTTTTATTGCTATTCACTCCAACTTAATAAAGCGTTGCTGTTGCAGTGGTGAAGAAAATAGAAGTTGTAGTGCTATCACTGCTGTTTCAGCGATAAACGTAATGGAAGTCGCAGTGTTCTACATTACTTCTGTTGCTTCCACCACTGTAACAAAAACGTTTAGATAAGGCTGGACTAAATTTCAACGAAGCTGTAGACAAGGTTCATTTTTTTGTTAATTATTACGTTGAACTTCTTCATTTGTTTTATATGTATGTAGAAATTAGGTGCTATATTTACTTTATAGGGTTTTACTTGATCTGGAACTGATAGCGAATCCAGAAACCCTTAAACAGATGTGAAGGAAACTATCGCTACGCCAGAAATAACTACAAATTAGGGGAAACGTTTAAACAATTTTTTATTTAAACAGAATTTAGAACATAAATGCGCTTTCTTATGCTAACAAAATCAACCACAGGTCGTGATGATGCAACTAAAGGAGCAGTCAGATTCAAATTCAAACGTGAACTAGTAGCCAAAGGCTATACAATTTAAATACAGCCGAAGATGATTCAGTAATTATAACGAAAACGTCAAAATCAAGTGTCAGCAACGATATAACGCAAAGCCAAATAATCACAATAACTAGCGCTGGCATGAACTAAACGTGGCATGCACGCGCAAACCAGAAACACGCTCTGCCTTAAACTCAGTTAAAACCCTCAGTTTAATTACCAGTTAAACTCATTTGCATTCTGGTGAGGAAAACGGAAAGTAGAAGTTACAGTAAAGAACTTAATCACAATAATAACTAGTTGCTTTAAATAATAACCCTACAAATTTATATTCGTTTAATTACTGGACTGATTTATAATTTTCTGATATAAGTTATTGCATTCAATACTAAGCGCTTAGAAGGCTTACTCAATGTTAATTTATTTTTGCTTTATCTTCTTCTTTTCATTTTTTTTTAATATTTGGAAAGGGAAATAAAATTTAAATAGTTTCTTTGGTTTGTAATTAAAAATGAAATTACTGTCTTCATTCAAGATACAATTTTACAAAACTTTAAATGATTGCATACTATCTAATCTAATTATTATCTAATCAAAACTTCAAATGATTGCATACTATCTATGTGACATATCGTCACAATTTTGGAATAACATCCGTTTGAAAACTAGACTCACCAGTGGGAAGTGGGTAAGAAGCTGAACACTGGTAGTTTAATCCGTCTTCGAATTGCGTAAAACGGACTAACTGGACGAGCGTTCTGTAAGTTTGCTCAAACTCAGAGGACACTCAAAGCTTACTTAGAGCTATCATTGTTCCAAATGGCTTAACTTTGTAACTGCATATATTACTGGTTAGCTTATAAGGTATTTCTCCCGCCTTCTTAGCAAGCCTTCGTGGTGAAATGGTCAGCACACTCGGCACGTATTCGAGAGGTCCAAGGTTTGAGTCCCGGTGAGGGCATTGCTCATTTTTTATGTCTTTTGCTTCCAAAAAATCTCAATGTCTTACAGTGGCGTCCGAACTAAAAAAGCTTCTGGATAATGATTCTCCACCACCAGGATTTGGCGATTTAGCTCCCCTAATCTCCAGTCGCCCTTTAAAAAGGGGGAATATATAAGGTATTTCTTCCGCCTTCTTAGCATGCCTTCGAGGTGTAATGGTCAGCCTACTCAGCGGGTATTCGAGAGGTCCAAGGTTCGAGTCCCAAGTAGGACATTGCTCATTTTTCATGTCTCCTATTTCGAAATAACCTAAGGACTCTACAATCTAGAAGTCACATAACCGAGAGTATTACTCTAGGGTGTAACGTAAGAGGGCGAACACATTACATCTTCGAGAAGAGGAACTTCCATCTCAATTTTAATGGGAAACACCCCAAGAGAGAGATCCGAGTATCTTCTACCCCGTTTCCCTGCTTCTAAACTCTCAAGAAGACTTTGGGTTCTACAGTATATTTTAAATGCCTTTAAACTGCAAAGATATCATACCCTTAAAAACTCTATGTCTTTTCCTGAATTCACACCCAGCTCCAAAACTATTTGCCTAGAGAGCCAGCAGTCAGATCTTGCGCTGAAACAACAGAAACCTTAGTGCATTAAGCTACCATACCTAACGTTGGTTTAAAAAATTAATCAATTACAATTTCTTAAAACTTTCTTATTTATAAATTCTTTTCAAAAAGGTTTCTTGGAAAGTGGAAAACATAGAGTAAGAAGCAAAAGTCGCAATACATAATTTATTGGGGGTGAAATATGACTAGGAAAATGAAACAAAACGAAACAAAATAAAATAAAATAAAAATTTACCAATTTTTAAATTGTTTCCTTCCCAAAGTCGAATTCTTAACCCTTAGTATTTTTTTCTGATAAACTTATTTTTGTCGTGTTTGAAGATGGAACAATAATTCAAAATAAAAAAAATTAATTCGAAATTTAAATTTAAATTAGGGTAATTTAATATTAGTGGATGCAACAAATTGGACTATTCGAACTAAAGTTTAAAAAACTTGTTTTCATATCAAATACACATGTTTCTATTTCCAAAACAAATATGTCTGTTTCCATGTCAGTGAACCCATTTATTATCAATAAAGACGTTAAGTATTACTGAAAAGATGTCAATACTCCTGTCGACTGGATATTAGTTTATCGTATTTCTTTCATCAGATAAAGACACAGAAAGTTCGTCAAATAGCAGTTTATAGATGAGGGTCGGGAAACTTCTACATTATAATTAAAAACTAGGTTTAATTAATTATTCATAATTAGTTAGGTCCAAAAAGTGTTATTACATTAAATATCTTCTATTTTAAATTGAATTTAGTTCTAATAATTGTATTTTTATAGCCTTGGAATGCTATTAGTGACTGCTCTTAGAAATAACTATAAAAACACATTTTTAACTATTGAAGATTTTTACTGTTTTGCTTCGATAAAATTCGGTGCGATATAAATAGAAATTATTAACAGGCAATGATGAATAAAAATTTGACTAATAATGTAAAAGTAAATTGCTGAATGCAGCTTTAAATTCTTTTAAAAGCCAATGCCTCTTCCTACTAAGATTATCATGAACAAAAAAATGTGTTTAACACATTATAATAGGTCAGTTACAAAATTATAGATCGAAAAGATTTATTTGTTTATTTAAGATTTTTTGTATTTAGATTGTGTAAAAATTTTTTTGTATTTAGATTGTGTAAAAAATTAAATATAAGAGTTCTAACAAAGTTTTGTGAAAACTTATAGATTGCAAGTCTTTTTACGTTATTACTTTCTTAATTCTAATATTTTACTTAAATTTATTTATTTATTTCATTTGTTATTCTAACCTTTATCAAAATAGAAATACAGACATCGTAGAGTCATTAAGTTATTTTGTAGCAGGAGACATAAAAAATGAGAAGTGAATGTCCTTGCCGGGACTCGAGCCTGGACCTCTTGAAAACCCGCCGAGTGTGCTAACCGTTACACCACTAAGGCACGCAGAAAGGAGGGAGAAAATACCTTATAACACAAGCCTCAGAACATTTAAAACTGACATTCTTTTTCTAATTGAATTTTAATAACAGTAATAGTTTAGTTTTATTATTTGACAGCACTAAACATTGTTTTTAATTAAGACGGGAAGCAAAACTTTCCCACATCTTATTTAAGTCAGACTTCCGAAATTTAAAAGGTCGAATCTAAAAATGCGCCATTCTCACTTCGTAATGTTTCAACCATATTATTTTAGACAGAATAACTTTAATTAACTTGATTTATTAATTTCGTTGCAAATTTTATAATACCTCTTTTTGCATTCAGAAAAAAAGATAGCAATGTTTACTTAACGTTTACTTAGAACTCATGCAAATTTGGAACATAAAATACTATATTATAATATCCCGAGGTAATAATCAACTAAATATATTTAACTTTCGTCGTTGAACTTTCGTCGAAAAATATGAATGAAAACAATAAATGATCCTGATAATAATATAGAAAGTGCAATGAAATTTTAGAAGTATATTTAAATAAACAGATAGCGTTTCAGAAAGATGCCACATACGTAGTTTAATAGAGAAAGAAAAAATCTCTAGAAGAAAGTACGTGAACTTTAAAACGGCGAAGAATTTTACAACAGAACAACAAAATATCACGAAATTTTGTGAATATAAAGAATTTTATGACAGGTATTAAATTACTCAGATTCAAATTCTGTGTAAGATAATAAAGTTTGTGACTGTATAGTATCCTTTTGAATCCTTTTAAAAGGGAAATACTGAATTGAACTGAAAATTTACTCGAACAGTTGTAGCTTGGAAAGAGGATACAGGTCTCAATAAGTACATTCTTCAGGATCTTTTCTTATCAAAATTAAGATCCAACTTCGGAGAATTCATCCTCTCCTCCAAGGTCTGTGACTAAGACCGCGAGGTTTAGTTTAATTAACACATCATTAGCCCAAAGGAGTGTTAGCTCAGAAGGGCTATTAATTTCGTTTAGGCCTTTTGCGTTCATTCACTGTAAATGTCCGAATCACTTTTCAAACTGTTGCTACCAAATATTATCGCCCTGTGTTAAAGAAATTAAATAATGAAGAATCTGCATAAATGTATATATGTTTCTCGCATTGTGATAAAACAACGGTACCTAGAGCCATTAAATTTTGAATAACGTAATCCCCCTCCGAATATGGGCATCTGGAAGCCCAAATTTGGAATTTGTTTTATTATCGAGTTTATATCTCCAGCGTGCGAGACTGTGTATCCGAAATTCTGAATGCTCATTTTAAAATTATTTTGCGGTATTGCTATTGAACTGAATATTATGGTTTAAGTGCGAAGAACATGATATTTAATAAATAAAGGTAACACAGAAAAAGTTAAAAAAACACACTTTTGGGCGTTATGTAAAATCTGAAAAGCTTTCATATATATATATATATAATGTAAATTCTTCCTTGCAACTTCAACATCTTATATCAACATTCACGAGAATAGAAATCAGGTTTGAGTTTAAATAGCAAATAAATTTGTACTTTAGTTAGATATCTTTGGTAGCACCCTAATGAGAAATTTATTTGAATCGCCAACTTTTATGTCGATGTGGTTTTGGTGAATGATTTTTGAATTTGTTCACACACTGAAGGCTAGATAAAGGCAAGAAACTACACATATCTGGAATCGGGTTAGTTACCCATGGAAGCTATTTGTTGTTTTGTGCACATTTAAGCATTTACATTTCAAAAATCTACAAGTAGCCATCCATATACTTTAAGTGTTAGTAGTATTGCTGGTACTTACGTACTAACGCCACCATAGCAGAAGTTGCGCTAATGCGCCAATAAAGAGCAATCTTGTTCGCACACAGCAACCCTGTTGTTTGCACGCGCACGCAGTTAGTTAGCTTTTGGATTCCTTGTTGTCTTGTTGTTTGCTGATTTTTGACGCCATTTTTTAATGCTACAAAAATGCGTATCTGAGATTTGCCAAAAACAGAACAAGATGCAATTTTATTCTTTCAAGAGCGAATTATTTTACCAAAGAAACGAAAATGTACCAATTCCCATGACATGAAACTTTATTTTGGTAAACGTTAAGTTTTGGAAATGTAATGTAAGACAGTGTGATCAGTAAGTGGGACTGGTTTGAGGGAAGCAGAGTTCCATTTTGTTCAGCTTTGAGATTCATATACTGCTGATGCGAGGAGTTGAAGTCGATTAAATTTTGGGAACAGCAACTCGATTTTTCGGATAAAACTGTTATAGACTAGAACAATTACGTGCGTGAATTATGTGTCTTGGATGTGGAGAATAAACCAAACAAGAAGGTACTTGGACCATACTGCATTGTGGAAATTGATGAAAGTTTGTTTACTAAAAAATAATTGTGGTCGAGTATTACCCGAATAGTGGGTGTTTGGGGGCATATGTAGAGAACAGTGGGTATTTGGTGGTATATGTAGGGAAACAAAAGATTCGTTTGTCGTCACTGTTCTTAGTAGAACTGGCTCTACCCTTCCTGATAAAATTATTGAAAACATTGCAGATGGTAGCACAATTTATTCTGACAGTTGGAAAGGTTACCAAACAAATAGAATACAAAAATAGAAGGATTCCTAGATGCTAATGTTAATCATAAATACAGTTTGATTGATCCTGATACAGGTGGTTCATACACAAATAGTTGAGAGAATTTTGGGCAGTGCTAAATGGAGAAACAAGAGACGTAGGGGGACAGCGGGACATCATTTGCAATCTTATTTATCAGAGTTCATATGGCGACAGTAAATAGAGACTGTTTCGAATCTATGTTAAACTCTATATCGGCCCATTTTCAACCGAAATCCGATTGACTACTTTGTTTTTAAATAAAGTGTTTTGAAAGTAAACGTTGATAAAGTAAAGTAAAACGTTGTTGATAAAGTTAAGTAAAACGTTGATTTTAAATAAAGTGTTTTATTTCATGATTTCTAGCAAACATTTTAGGTGTAGATTGGCGGCACTGAAGAACCGCGAAATCTGTAGCTGCGATGGCGTTAATATAAGTACCGTATTGCTAGACGTAGCTTTTCATTAACGTTTTAACTAAGTTTTGCCTTTGATTTGTGCTCTTGGAGTTCTAGAATTTAATTTAAGGGAAAGATGAGAATTCATCGGGAGCATTAGAAGGCTAAAGAGGATATATTTTCACAGTTAACTTGCAAACTCTTTGACCCAAGGCTTTTGACAGTAGCAGGTGAAGCCCCTGATCCATTATTGTTTATTCTCCTTTACTGTGATAAAACAAAGGTTTCAAGGATTATTTTCTTAAAGAAATACCTTTGCGATACTTCATTTTAAGTCCTTTTTTAGATAACAAGTCATTTTAAGGAAAACTGGCTTGTATTCACTCAGTTATCGATATCAACAACGTGTATCCATAAGGTCCTTTTGATGGCGATAAACGTCGGGACAGGAGAGGCAAACAATCGGAAAGCAAATAAAAAGATTGAGCAAACAGCATAAAAACTGGACATTCGTTCTGAAGAAATTAATTTATTGAAGAAATTTCGAATTAGCGTAGCCTACCTCTGGCATCAGAGAAGCCCGTTTGCTCTTGTGATGTATGCGAAAATTGATAGCTAAGTATTAGAAAGGAATTTATCGTCTGTTTATTTAATTAAATTCACCATATCCGAGCAGAGTTATCTCCCTAGAGGAGACATGCCTTCTTAAAGGAATATCTGCAATAGAACGTGCTCATACTTACGGAGAGCGGAGTCGAAGATACAAATTTTAAGATGGTCATAAGACCACAGATAAATTAACATTCAGATTCTCTACAGCTATTACCAGAGTGACGACGTAGTTTTATCATGTTTAGAGCTATACATGAATACAAAATGTGGCGAAGGAAAAGGTCGCAAAAGCTATAGAAGTGTCAGCACATAACCTCACGTGCCATAGATGGAATAACGTGCAATTTCTATAACTTCTGATGGGTAAACTCATCTAAACTTCTCGAACGCGTAGGCTGTATTAAAAACAGTAAGAAAAATGTCATAATCTTAGCAATTCACGGTTAGAAAATAGTGTTGTTTCAGCTACAAGAATACTCATACCTTCTTTAGGGGTAACGTCATTTTTAAACTATCCGCAGTGGTAGTTGGATGATTGAGTTCACTATATATCCCTTGATTGCTTTTGCTCGGATGGTATCAAAGAATGGGTAAAATAACCCTGCTTGAAAAAGATAAGGAGTTTGTAGCATGTATTTCTGTAGCTGCTTTCTGTAGAAACTTCTGTAGTAGCTTTTTGCAGAAGTGAGACACGGAATGCATTTTTCAAAATGTGTATGATTGCATAGCCGGGAGACAGCATATGTTACAGTTCATGATCGCAACCTGAAGAATTTAATAACTTTCCAATTGTATCATCTGCATGTATCTTCTATCTCGAGGGGAGAATGATTTGAAATACTACTTCCACAAGGTATACCACGAGGCTTACACAAGTAAGTTATAAAACTAACAAAATAAATAAACAAATGTACAGTAGCACTGTAAGATGGGAAAAATTGTTAAAAATGAAAGAAATAAAAGTAATAAATAAAAACTAAGTAAAAAAAATTAAATAAAATAATTAAACAGTATTTTTTTTTTAAATATCTGAAAGGGTTCAGATTTTAACGGTCGCCTAAAAGGGTTTGTTAAGATTTTCTACGCCGTCGTTGAGCTCGTAGTCTACCGTAATTCGTAGTTCTGCTGTTACTCACACTAACATATTTTTTTTTTTGTCTTTTTAGTTTTAATATTAAGCATCCTTTGCTTCGTACTTACGCCATATACAATTCAGCAGTAAAATTACAAAAAAAAATTAAATAGCAGCATTGCAATATACGTTTAGAATTCCCGATGCAGTGTTAAGTGTTGACATACATTTTTCTGTTTTCTATAGTCTTTTCTCCATTCATCATATCATTGTTCCGTTTCCTTACTAAGATAGCTTCCCCAAACTCTTAATTTTTGTCTTTTTATTATTAATGTTTTGTGTGTTAACTTTATTTATTAAATATCACGTTCTTGGCACTTACGCCACATAAAATTCGATTCAAGAGCAAAATCACAAAATATTAAAAAGTAGCATATCTTTAGAACTTCCGATAGACTATCTCGCGTCCTGGAGATAAAGGTGTTTTTTTTTTTTCGTACAGTGTTGCCATTGCTCACTTTGAAATCGTTGAATTTGTTAATCGAAAATTCGTTAACGATTTACAAAATATAAAATAGCTAATAAATTCCTAATTCGGGGTTTCAGGTGCTCATGTTCATGTAGAGGACTAGGTTATTCAAAATTTGCTGGCTCTAGATATCGTTGTTTTTTCACAATGCGAGAAACATACTTACATTCATGCAGATTCTTCATTATTTAATTTCTTTAAATATAATACAGGACGATAATATTTGGTGGCAACAGTCTGAAAAGTGATATCCCATTTACAGTGATTCAATGCAAAATGCCGTTTTGAAACTAATATCCCATTCAGGACTAACGTCTCTTTTCGGACTTAAAAAGTAATAAAATAATGAGAAGGAAGTTCCGAAATTTTACCTACTTTTGTCATGGGTTTTAAAATCTATAACTTTGTTACCTTTATTCTGAATTTTATTCTTCATCACTTTTTAAATCATATACCGTTAAACAACATTTAGCTACTTCTGTGTCTCTTGACACATTTATAAACAGGAAATGCACAATACAGATATATTTAAATGATTATCAAATGACAATACAAACTGAAACATGAGCAAATTGCGTGAAGAAAAAACTTGACTTTGTATTTCTATCTTGTTACGGAGCAGTACATTCTGCCATTTCTGAACAGAAATTTTAGCAATGGATATTTCGCATATTGAACGGAAATATAAAAGTAGTTGTGATCTTTAGATCGAAAAATCTTTCTCCATTGCCAAAGCAAAGTGATTTGATTTATTCTTTGCATACAATGAATATAAGTCTAATCATACAAAACTCTCAGAAATCATCGAGAATAGAAATACTCGATAAATACTCGAGTAAAAAACGAAGAAACTTCTTCGAGGGAATAACCTCAAAGTAGTTTATTGCTGGAAAAAACTGGAGAACTTATCTGCTATAGAAGCCTTTGTGGAGCGCTTGTAGGAATTTGTATTTGCATTTTAGAGAAAAGCACAAAAAATATCGCGCAAGGCAGCCTATTCCACTCATGGCAATAAAAGCTCTCTGCATATAGTTATGAGCTTCTGAAACGTGTGTAAGACATGCAATGTGCCTTGTATACTTTTCCAAAGCCACAACTCTTCGGAAAGTCTTTAGGGTATATCCAAAGTCTTATAATCTGTGACGCATATTTCCCTTAATCTTTAGAAGTGGTCTGAAGAGATCTGTTGAGAACATCTAAAATGCGGAAATTTCTCGAAACTTTAAGCTCAATTACTTGCTTTCGCTTACATAACCAAAAACACATTTTGTTTTCTAATAAAATATGAAGTGCGTGATTACAGCAGTCAAATTCAAAAGCAAGAAACAAAAAATTGCTTACCTTTAAAATATTTGCAAG